>CAUYRT010096587.1:0-79462 GCA_963574885.1 Lepilemur ruficaudatus
TAATTGGCCAACTAAAAATATATAGAAAAAATTAGCCGGGCATGGTGGCGCATGCCTGTAGTCCCAGCTGCTCTGGAGGCTGAGGCAGAAGGATTGCTTGAGCCCAGGAGTCTGAGGTTGCTGTGAGCTAGGCTGACGCCATGGCACTCACTCTAGCCCAGGCAACAGAGTGAGACTCTGTCTCAAAAAAAAAAAAGAAAAGAAATGAGGTGAGCTGGTTAACCCTGAGGTTAACGCTACCAGACTGATAAATTACTCACCTCCAAGGGTCGAGCTACATAAACTCACTAGGTGAGGACTCGGGACAGACAGAGATTGGCAAGGTAAAGAGTGAGTGCCTGTCTCCATCCTTAGATGCTCACTCACAAAACATATCAGAAAGTGGAGTGGGAGACCTGCAGGGTGGAATACGGTTTGTGCCTAATCTGGAGAAAGCCACCACCCACAGTGCATGTAGGCTTTCCCACATGGGCACACGTTTGTGCTTCAAGGAACTGCAGGGCCTTGGCTCTTCCAGGAGAGTTTCAGGTAACTCACCACCCTCGATTTTATTTTAAGAGAACTGGCTTAATTCATTGAAATGGGAAAAGGGGAAAAGGGAGGATATTGAAGGAATTTCCTAGGACAAATTTTTCAACTTAGGAAACATAAGTAATGTTCTAGCATAGGAAGAATCTCAACATTATGTCACCTTCATCATGCAGGCTCTGTAGTAATGTATTCATTACTTTCTGAACCAAGACTCATTGTCACTAGCTCCTTTACACAAATACCTAATGTTACTAAGGATACCATGACCCCACGTGCCTCTGTGACTGAATGAATATAACCCACAGAATGCAGTGAAACAACCACCCCTGCCTTTTCCCCCTTTCTTTCTATTCCATCCAAGAGACACTTACCTCTTCCTGACCTTATAAAAGCTAAAAATAGTCATGTATATTTTTCCCCAACCCTGTTTAATGAAATCCATGAGTACTTAATGTCAACTTTTCAGACTCTGAAACATATCAGGATTATTTTAAGTAGTAATGAACAGATCTCAAATTTTATCCTGAGGTTCATCCACTTATTCATCTTTATCCAAATATTTCAAGCTGAAACTTACATTAAATCAGATTGTCTACTAGAAATTCTAATACTTTAGTGAAAGGAGTGGAGAAAAAAAGGTGCTGTCCTAAGCAACTTTAAAAATGAATTAAATCTGTATGGACCGAAGGCAAAGTAACCTGTCTGTAAGCACTCTAGTTGATGAGGTTGTTTGCTTCCTATGGGAGTATGGGTCAACAATTCTGATACTGCTAGAAATGTTGTCTTAGTTCATTTGTGTTGCTATAAAGGAATACCTGAGATGCAGTAATTTATAAAGAAAGGAAGTTTATTTGGCTCACAGTTATGCAGGCTGTGAAGTCCAAGTTCACACAGCTCACCTGGTGAAGGCCTCTTGCTGCTTCCACTCATGGCAGAAATCAGAAAGAGAAGGCATGTGGAAAAGAGACCAAACCCAAGAGGGAGCCTCACCTCTCTTTATACCAACTTGCTCTCTCAGGAGCTAATTCAGTCCTATAAGAGCAAGAACTCATCCCCTCCCGAGTGATGGCATTAATCTGTTCATGAGCGAGCCACTCCCAGAATCTGAACACCTCCCACTGGGCCTCACTTCTCAACATAGCCACATGGGCCAACAAGCCTCAACATGAGTTTTGGTGGGACAAACCATATTCAAACCATAGCAGGACAGGAACATATGATCACACGCTGGGTAAGAAGACATCCATCTCTACTTAGAATTCTCCAAAAGGTGACAGGACCATGACTTTTATGGGAGATGAGAGTAGTGATGTACTGTGAAAGCAGAGGAGAATGCTCTACATTAGACCCTGTTTTGTGGCAATAAACACTCCTGGTGTTTTTGCACATGCTTTCCTGATCATAAACCCAGGGCTAGCTTTTTGTCTAAAAGATATGCACAAAAAGCTACAAATACTTATTTGTTCCAGGGAGAAAAATTCTGATTCCTGATGTGTACTGATTTTAAAATCTGTCCACAATTCTTTGACACTTTTCCCTGCAAGTGATGGAATCCAATTCTGCTCCCCTTAAGGGTGGGCTGGGCTACTGGCTCACTTCAAATGACCTGAATAAAGCAGATGAGACAGTGTGTGACATCAGAGACTAGGTCATAAATGGTGTTGAGGCATCCATGGATGAATGACTTCTGAGTCACTCTTTCTGGGGGACTTTCTTGGCCCTGCCTAGAGGTCACTAAAGCAGCCTAGGGAAGGGACTGAAGCCTGCAGCTCTCACCCATGGGAGTGGCCTTCCTGGAAAGCCCCCAGACTCAGGAAAGCCATCAGAGACTGCAGCCTCCAGAGAGACCCTGAGCCAGAGCCACCCAGTTCAGCCACCCCTGAATTCCTCACCCTTGGAAGCTGTAAGATCATTGGTTTTTCATGTTTTAAGCTAGCACACTTAGGGGCAATTTGTTAGGTAGCAAGAGACTACTAATACATGATGCTATGTGCGTGGGAATGTGGCCTCAGCAGGGCGTGGAACAGACACTGCTTGAGTCTGGCCTTGTTCTCCCACCTCTGCCGAAAAGCCTAGTGCAATCTCCGCTCTGCGTCAAGACGATCGGGACAGCAGGGCAAGTTCAGGAGAACTGGTCGGGAGACAGCTTTGTAAGAATTTTGAAAGAAAAAAGGTAGCTTGCATGACTCAAAGGGAATTAGTATCTATAAACTGTATGTCTGGATTTTATTGAAGCTTATAACAAATGTTTTAAAAATAACGCTGGGAGAAAACTGAATAAACATGTGACGGGTGATGGTAGTATATTTGACAGACTTATTAAATGACTTGGATAGATAAGAACACTGAAGAGGAAACAAGAATGTTTAAGTTTGGTGAGAATGAAAGGAAGCTCTGCACTGGGATTTTTTTAAATCAACTCTATAAATACAAGTTTGGGAAACTAGGTTGTCTGCCAGAAGTTCATGTGGAAAAGTCTACTTAATAAGAGCCAGGCAGCACTGTGAAGGGCCTTTCAGAGAGCCAAGGAAACCCTTCACAGGAATAATAGAAGACGGGGAGTGAGCGCCACCGAACACTGAGCAGGCCAGAGCTCAGCCTCGGGACATGCCCGTTCCTCACTGAGCCACTGAGTCACCGTGCAAGACGTGACACACTCCTACAGTAGGATCCTACTACAGGTACTGCTATTGGCATACCCCGTTGTGAGAAGAAAACCAACCGTGCTGGTGACAGAAAGCACTGGACTCGCGGCGGGTGCGAATGAGTCTGGTGCCCATCACTGGAAGTCTTCCCAGCGGAGGCCAGTCGCTAACTGAAGAAGGCTGCCAGGATTCCACTGGCGTTCGGACTGCGCCAGTGGCTCACAGCCTGGGCTGCCCAGGAGAGTCATCTGAGCACTTTAAAATGTTTCTATACCCAGGTCAGACCCTAGTCTAATTAAATCAGAGTCTCTCAGCAACAGGTGAATCTTGAAACCACGGGGCATGAGATGGTTAAAGGCATTGGGTTAGGGCGAGGGCTGGGGGCGGCATTCGGATTTTAAAGCTTCCCGTGTGATTCCAACATGCAGCAAGTGTACAAACACTGAAGTCTCTCTCAGCTCTGTGACTCAGGAATTCCATCTCTGGATTCCCAGAAGCCATTCCACGGATCCACCCTTCTGTGTTCCTGCTCTAAGGGCACCGTGTGGAGGCAGTGGGCATTATCACACGGCCCTCGCCCTCCATTTTTCAGCTGCAATTTCAAGGCTTCCAGCCTCCCTGTGCTGCGTCCTCCGCTGTAAAATAGGAGTAGTAGTTTCTCATAAACCTGAACAGAATTATCACAAAACCCACCCATTTGTGTATTAAAAAGGCATGTTCACCAGAAAACCTGTACACAACCGTTTATAGAAGCTTTATTCATAATAATCAAGACCAGAAGCAACCAAGATTGTGTGAAGAGACTTAGTGCTTTCCTACAGTGGAATAGTACTCAGCAATAGAAAGAAATCAAGCCACAAAAAGACATGCAAAAACTTTAAATACATATTGCTAAGCAATAGAGGCAGTCTGAAAGACCCACATACTGTATGATTGCGATTACATGATGTGCTGAAAGTGGTCGAGCTACAGAGACACTAAAATGATCAGTAAGTGCAAGAGATTTGGGGGAAGTGGGGGGAGTTTAAGTGATGGAGCACAGGGGTTTTAGGAGGTAAAATTACTCTGTATTACTCCTAGAATTGTGGATATATAACCCGACTCATTTATCAAAAAATAGATGTCCCTTTGTGGAGGTGAGGGGAAAGCCCCTTTCCCCCCAAAGTTCGCTGAAAGATCAACTCACAATTAAGGAAGATTAATAAAAGGAAGAGGTTTATTTACTGGGTGCTGGGGAGAATCACTGAGTGATTACCCAATATCACAACGGGGTCCAGAAAGTTTTATACAAGGCTCTGAGAGGTGAGGAGGGAAGATGAGGGCTATAGGTAATTCTGTTTAGGGGCAATAAACGGTTGCTAGGGAGGATGAATAGATACTTGGGAAAATGCATGGATGGGGGAAACAGATTGACTTGTAAATTAACCTGAGAGACAGGTATTATGTTTAATGATTTGGGCCAGGTCTGGTTGCATTGTTGATCTTCTTTCCTGAAATATGGTGAGACCACAGGGAGGAGAGGGAAGTCAATTGTTCTTTTGATGGGCCTGCCTGGTTTATGCACATAGAGGGAAAGCCCCTTCCAAGGCCTTTTTATCTTAAAGGGCCTTTAATTCAAAATATTCTTTACCCCAAGGACTCGTATTTGGGGGTGAAACTTCCTGAGCTCCTTCATCTTTCTGCCTACACATAACCCTGTCTGGCAACCCTTAGAACTTACAGCACAGAGAATGAAACTTAATGTATGCTAATTTAAAACCAAAGTTATCCAGAAGGTTGAGCATCCCCAGGTGGAACGCAAAGTGTGACAAGAGAAGCTAACTGTATTACAAATGTAGGAAACACCTCACTGCAGGGGCGGGGTGGAAGGGCAATCGAAGGAACTCTAGAAATGAGCAGTGCTGGCAAGACTAAAGGCAAAAGAAAATGTTCACGCACATTCTACTTTAGTTGGCAAAGTTTTTTCCAGTGGGGGTACAGGTTCGCAACTCTGATACCGCTGTACACACACTGGGACTGAACAATTTAGCAAACAGATAACAGACGGTGGGAGTGAGTTTCTCTGTGTTGCAGTGAGAAGTCACAGATGAGCAGGGAAGAAAGCCTGGAATTGTTACCGAAAGCTCAGCCACTTGCCCACGAGGCAGAATGATGAGGATAAGTGATTTGAGGAGGAAGGAAAGAGAGAGTCTACTTGGCCAGCAAAGGAAGAAATATGGTAGACCTTCTCTCAAACCCCCAAATTTCCTGAATACAGAGCTTTTAAAGGGAGGGTTCTCAGCTTCAGGCAATTACTGTGGTTAACTATTCTAATGTCCCAGCTCTCCCAAAGACAAAGCCTAGGAACTGGCCAGTGGCCTACCTGGGGGGCTGGCCCCACCGAGGAGTTTTAACAAAAGACTTAACCTGCCTCAGGGATACAGGCCTGGCTGCAGCTCCCAAAAGAGTGGGGGAAGTTTTAAGGAGACAGAAAATCTTCCTGCCCTGTTTTTTTCAGGCCATTCCCCCTGTTACAGAATTATCCACACAGTGATGGGCAAGAGTTGGAGATATCAGTAGGAGCTCCTGTTTTGCTTAAAATAGGTACAGCTGATTACACAAATACTTATTTTTAGGTGAGTGTCTATACCTAGATTACTATACAGACACATACCTCTATGCCCTGCAGGCTAAGACGGCCCAAAAGCAGTGACACTTGCATACCTCCGACCGAGAATGGTTTCAAATACCCTTCTGCAATGAAAGGAGCCAGGGCTCATTGGAGAAATGGCTGATTCAAGCCCCAGGATAGGAAATAAGCATTCTGAGTCTGGAGCTTCTTGTAGTGCCAGAAAGTAAAAAAGTGCTAAAAATCTTTCTTAATTGCTGTGGGCATGTCAAGGGGACACAGCCGAAGGAAACAACTCCTGCTGGGTAAAGCTAGAACAATTCAGGCAACAAAATTAAAGTTGGACCACAACTCAAAGTGTAAAGCAAATATTCGTTAGTCCATACTAATATACGTAAATGAATGATTGGATAAATAAACAGATGGAAAAACCAGACAAATCTGCGCAGAAGAATTCTAAATAATTTACGCAGATGATTCACCCTGAAGGGAGTGAAGTGTAACTCCCCACTCCTTCAGCGTGAGCTGTCGGCACCGACCTCCCTCAGCGCACAGCGTGGGGAGTGGCTTCACAGCAGAGACACCTGACCAACCCTACCCGGCCGCGTAACCACGGCGTGTCACCTTGATATGGTGTGATGGAAGTGGCAAAGTATCTCCACGCCGAAAGCCGATCATGAGAAGTCCAAATAGAGGGCGTTCTACAAAATGCCCAACCTGGACTCCTCAAAGTCGCTAACGTCACCAGAAACAAGCAAAGTCTGAGAAATTGTCACTGCCAGGAAGTGTCATCCCTGCTAAATGCAAGAGGGTTTCTTAGATGCCATCCTGGGACATGAAGGGAACATTAGGTAAGAACAAGGAAGTCTGAAATGGGTACTGACTTTCATTAATAATAACAAACCAACGCTGCCTCACGCTAAGATCTGAACGTTTCTGTGCTCCCAGAATTCAGCCCAGCCCCCATCTCCAGTGCCATGGTAGTAAGAGACAAAGGGTTCTGGAGGCCACTAGGTCGTGCAGGTAGAGTCCCCACAAGTGGGACTGATGCCCTTATATAGAGACGGTCCCAGAGAGCTGCCATGCTCCATCCACCACGTGAGGACACGCAGAGAAGGCGCCACCTGGGAACCAGGAAACAGACCCTCACCAGACGCTCAATCCACGGGTGCCTTGATCTTGGATTTCCTTGTCTCTAGAACTGTGCAAAACACACTTCTGCTGTTTTTATGTTACTCAGTCTAAGGTGTTTTTTTAATAGCAGCCCAAACATACTGAGACAGATCATTTATTGTAACAAACGAACCAAACCTAACATAAGATGTTCATAATGGAGACAACTGGGTGTGGAGCACAGGGTAACCTCTGTACAATTTCCAATGTCTCTGTGCATCCAAAACTGTTCTAAAAAAGTAAAGTTTACTTTAAAATAAAAAGAAATTAAACTGTATATGTACATCACGCTCTAGATGGTAAACGTGTTTCTCACAGAGGCATGAATTAACAATTCTGAAAGTACGTCTATACCAAGAATGAACAAATAGGTGAATCAGTGGCAGACAATGGGGTCCAGTTGCTCATTTTAAGAACAAAGGTGACCCAAAAAGCAAGAGGGGGAGTCTAGAATTAACCCAGTGCTACTAGATTAGAGTCAGAGACAATAGTGTAAACTTAAAGCTTAGTTTATTTTACACGTGTGTAGATAAATAAATACAGAAACAATCATAAATACATGTGTACATACATGTGCATCCTGCTCTGTCTGGGGGAGGACCTAGAAGCAGTGACACCCCAGTAAAAATGAGCACAGCCACAGCTAGATCTTGGTTTCTAAATAACATCCTCCAGTGAAAGGGATGAGGGCTCCTTGAAGAAAGGGTTGACCCTAGCTGCGAGGCAGGGACATACAGGATGCCCTTCAACTCCTTAGGATGCCAGAAATCAAGGAAGGGCTCAAAAAACAGGTAGATGAAGGCATGCCAAAAGGGACACAGGGCCAAGCTGAGAGCACCCCACTGGCCAAAACCGAATGATCTGAACCTCAGAATAAATCACATCAAAATGATCCACAGCATTGGATTATAGCCTAAGGAATAAAATCAGTACCCATGAGTCCATAGTGATTTAAATAAATGATTAAGTAAATGGGGAATAGTGACAAATTGTCCTTCCAGAAGCATTCCAAATCATATATGAAGATTCTGCCCCAGATGCAGCAGAATGCCCCTCCTTTGGTGCTAGCAGGACTTCCAAGGTGCAGGGTGACGGTCACCTCATGGCGAGGGTTCCTGCTGACAGCACCTCCGCCAAGTGTTAGAGGTCAACGTCACAGTGGTAAGTCACTCTCACCCCACGTGCCCCTGCTGTGAGGTAACAGCATGTCACCTCTGAGACGCATCACCCCAGCCCAGTCCTGAGAAAACTTCAGACAAACCCACACTGAGCATTCTACCTGCTTACCTGACCAGGGTCGGCCAGACACAGGCAATGGACAAACAGTCTGAGAAACTCAGGGGGACAGAGGAACTCAGGAGCCACAACGACTAACTGTAATGCGGAATCTTCCATGGGGTCCTGGGGCAGAAACAAACATTAGTGGAAAAACTTGTGAAATTCTAATAAATTCTAGAGTTTGGTTAATAGTAATTTACCAAAGTGGATCTCTGAGTTTCGACAAATGTAGCACAGTCATGCAAGATGTTAACATGTGAGACAATGGAGGGAAGGGTACACAGGGACTTTCTGTACTTGCTACTTCTCTAGAAAACTGAAATTATTCCAAAATAAAAACTTAATTAAAAATAAATAAAGATCAAAAAGTTCTTTTACTCTATGTTCTTTTATTTGGTCACAACTTTGTCAAAACTATGAAGCCTTGACATGCTATTATTTTCATGAGACATATATTGTTAATAATTGCAATGCAGTCCTGAGTATACACAAGTATCTGGTAGCACACTCGTGTCCGGGGGGGATGTCTGGAGGCAAAGTGGCCTCGCAGCCTGGAATTGCCCTGCCCAGGTGGGGCTACAGGTGGTGCCACAGGCACCGACAGAATGAGCTGCGAATGCACCAGGGCTATCAGTTCTGAGTGGCTAAACTGTTTGAGAGATCCTTGTGGATTAGAAGTTGCTTCTCAAAGATTCGAGAAAAATAAAATGTAAACTGGACCAGCTCAAAATGATCTGAGGAAGCCTGGAAACTTCTCCCACTCAGCAGACATTCTAAACAGCCGGTGGGGTTGGGAGAAAGCCAATCCACCAGCGCCACCCTGGGTACTTCCTGCCTGTGGCCCCCACGACCCTGGGAGCCAGCACAAGGCTCCTGTGGCACGGTGGTCTCAGGGCTAGGGGGCGCACATTGGCGGCAGCCTCTGGGCTCCCCAGCTGGTGTGAGCAAACAGGCGCCACTCAGGGACCCAAAGGGACAGCCTCGATTCCAAAGCCCACCCAGCCCTGTTTCATTGATTCTAAGACGCACCTTTTTTATAATTCATCTTTTAACATCTCTGTAATTGGAATGTGTCATAACTGATAACATCTTAGAGTCAATGAATTGGTACAAATTACATTCCAGATATATGATTAATGCAATTGACTAAAGCAGATGGAAAGTGCAGGGTGAGGCAGACTAACGCACTTACTAAAGGAACTGTCTGTCAGGCACCCAGAGGAGAAATAGCAAAGGCGTGAGTGCTTTGGGGTCATGAAGATGGGGAAGGAGGGCATGGACAGACGGGCAGCTCCCTAGACCCAGCTGTCACCCTCTTTTTCTTTGCTGTGCCCCTTACGCTGTCCAAGGTCCTCACCCACAGATGCCCGATGCCCTCTGGCCACCACTGGCAGGTCCTAAGCCCCACCTGGGGCCCCTCCGCAAGGCCTGTCCTTCCACAGAGCGCCAGGCCCTGGCTTCTCTTGACGGACTGCGCTGCCCTGCTCCCAGCGACGCCTTTCCCACCACACACCCACAGACACACTCACAGTCCCACACAGACACACAAATACACACACACAGTCACACACAGACACCCATGGACACACCCACAGTCACACACACAGACAAACTCACAAGTATACACACAGTCACACACAAACACCCATGGACACACCCACAGTCACACACAGTCACACACAGACACAAATACACACACGCAGTCACATACGCAAACTCACAGGTATACACACAGTCACACACAGACACACAAATACCCACAATCACACGCAGACACACAAATACACACACACAGTCACATACACAAACTCACAGGTATACACACAGTCACGCACAGACACACAAATACACACACACAGTCACACACAGGTACACACAGACACAGTCACACACAGACACACTCACAGGTATACACAGGTACACTCACAGTCACACACAGACACAAATACACACAGTGACACACAGGTACACACAGACACACTCACAGTCTCCCACAGACACACTCACAGGTACACACACAGTCACACACACAAATACACACACAGTCACACAGACACACAGGTGCACACACAGTCACACACAGACATACTCACAGGTACACACACAGTCATACACAGACAAATACACACAGTCACACACAGACACACAGGTACACACACAGTCACACACAGACACACTCACAGGTACACACACAGTCTCACACAGACACATTCACAGGTACACACAGTCACACACACACAAATGCACACACAGTCACACACAGTCACATAGGTACACACACAGACACACAGGTACACACACAGTCACACACAGACACACAGTCACACACAGATACACTCACAGGTACACACAGTCACACACAGACACACACAGAGACACACTCACAGGTGTACACACAATCACACAGGTACACACACAGTCACACACAGACACACACAGAGACACACTCACAGGTATACACACAATCACACACAGACACACACAGAGACACACTCACAGGTATACACACAATCACACAGGTACACACACAGTCACACACAGACACACAAATACACATACAGTCATACACACAGACACAGGTACACCCACAGTCACACATAGACACACAAATACACATACAATCACACACACAGACATACATGTACACACAGAGTCACACACAGACACACTCACAGATATACACACAGTCACACACAGTAACACAGACACACTCACAGATACACACACAGTCACACACAGACACACAAATACACATACAGTCACACACAGACACAGGTACACCCACAGTCACACATAGACACACAAATACACATACAGTCACACACACAGATACACAGGTACACACAGAGTCACACACAGAGACACTCACAGATACACACACACACAGTCACACACAGTAACACAGACACACTCACAGATACACACACATAGTCACACACACAATAACATAGACACATTCAAAGATACACACACACACAGTCACACACAGAGACACACTCACATACCCACAGAAACACACACAGACATACAAATACATGCACACACAGTCACACACACACCTACAGACACACTCACAGGTACACACAGTCTCACACAGATGCACAGACACACAGATACACACACAGTCTCACACACAGACAGACACAGACACATATACACAATAACACTCACACACTCCCAAATGCGCACAACTATACATATCACACATATATACCCACAGTCACACACACAGTAACACAGACACACTCCCACAGAAACACACATAGACATACTCACAAATACATGCACACACAGTCACACACACACACCCACAGACACACAGAATCCCTCACACACATTTACACACATCACATGCTCACACACATGCACACAGTCACATGCGTTTACACACATCACTCACACACACCCAAAGACAAACACATTTATACACCTCACTCAGACATAAAACACACACATTTACACGCGTCACACAAGCACTCTCACACATGCTCACACACTGCACGCATGCACTCACACACACACACCCAATCACACACACTCGCACACACATCACGTAGGGTTGGTGCCCCGTGTCAGCCTCAGCAGTCTGACCCCAGCCCCCGTCGCCCGGTGCTCCACTGCCCGACCAAGCTCTAGTGTGTGACGTCCTGGCCATGCACGCTCGCTGCGGACAGAAAGGTTTCCAGGACCGCTTGATGCCCGCCCTGCTCTGAGGGGAGACGGGGAGAGAATCGGGACTGGAGGAAGGCGGCAGACACCCAGGTGTCCCCTGTCCACCAGAGCCTGCATGGCCTGTGAAACAAGCACCTGCACAACCGCTCGCTGTCCGAGCCTTTCCTGGGACACGCCAGCTGTGGGCCCTTCCGACAAGGGAAATGGGGTCTGGTTCTTGGACCCCCGAACTAGCACTTTAAAGTCTCAGCCCCTCCAGGACGCACCTGTGGTGGTACTGCCCCACCCAGCAGGCGGTGAGCCCACCAGGCATGTGGGCCTCCAGTGGGCATTCGCCAGACCTTTCCACAAAGATGCATGGAGCTCCGGCTGTGTGCCTGTGCTTGGATGCAGAGATGCTACCTGGGGAAAGGCACAGTAACACACCAGAGACCCCCAAGGCCCGTGCCCAACACTGAGGGGAGCTGACAGCAGGAGAGCAGGGGCCACAGCACAGGCAGCTCCCTCGGGTCACTGCTCAGAGAGGCCCCTACCAGGGAGTGGCTCCTGTGTGCCGTGAAGGGCCCGGACCTAGGGAGGTGAGGGCGGGGACATGGGGCAGGGACCAGCTCTTGCCCCAGGAAAAGGAAACACATACGTCTGCAGTCAGCCAAGTAGACAGCAGATCGGAGCTTGGTAAACCAGGACCAAGTGGACAAGCCGCACCGATGTCATCAGAAAACGTGGGCCATGGGCCCTGTCTGGGCAGCCCCGCATCTGATGAAGGTTTGCGGGGCAGCGTGTGCAGACCCCTGTAGAAGGCAGGGAGGTGGGAAACACGGGGGCCTGGAGCCAGGCCAGGCGGGGCAGGATGAGTGGGTGAGCGGAGTGGGACGCGGGCGGAGAGGACGCAGTGCGCTGGGAGGGGAGGAAACTGGGCTCGTCAGCAGCCGCATGCGTGGGAGTGCAGACGGAAGGGCCACTGCTGTTGCTCAAGTGACCCGAGTGGGTGGTGGCCTCATTTCCTGAAATGGGAGCTCTGGAGGGGGAGGGAGGGGTGATGATCCAGACCCACGTCATATCCCTGTTCACTTTTACATCCCCATTAGACGTCCTAGCGGCGTGACCAGAAGACAAGTGGGTGTGCCCAGGACTGAGGCAGGCGAGGAAGGAGCTCAGGCTTTGGAAATGGCCAGCTTATAAATGGATTTTCAAACCAAGCCCTGGCCAGGGCCTCCCAGGTGGAGGCTTCACATCACATCAAGGACGCTTGGGGCCTAGGCCCAGCCTGGTTTGCAAGGAGTGGGGACAAGATGAGTCTGGGAAAGAGCAGAAGCAAGAAAGATGATGCCCCAGGGCAGGCGCAGTCCTGGAACGCCCAGAGAGAGAGCTTCCCGAGAGCCTGCTCTCCCCTGGGAGACCCAGGCTCAGGCCCTGGTGCACCTTACCACCTGATCCCAGCCAAGTCCAACCGATGGGAGTCCTGCCTGCACAGGTTTTTTTTTAATGGAACTGAGAAATCTCCCTATATGAAAGGCGAAACTCTGGACACGTTTTCCTCACGATGGGCACTGACTACTGCAACTCACCAAGCTGGAGCTCTGCTCCTGACTTCCCTACGAAATGGGGTTTGTATTTCCAGTTGCTCACGGGCATTCCACGAATTCGGACAAGTTCTCCATTTCTTCCCAGCCCCGCCCACCATGAAGCCTGTGGAAACCCCCCAGGGATGGACCCTCTCCCCTTCTGAATGTGGGGCACATTGTTTCTTTCCATTACAGCAAGTCAAGAACATTAGCTCATTGAACTTTCCATCTTTAATGAGCTTACCACTCAGCAGGGGTGCAAACTTTTTGGAGAGCAAATTGAATTGGACCGTCAGCTTGCAGCCTGCATTCCATCACTCTTCTTAGCAGAGGAGCCTATGGAGGTATCCATGGAGGTCTCCAGGATGTCTCTGAGGCCCTGAAACATTGTGAACCAATGCTCCTAGATACATTTTTCTGGAAAGAGAGTGAAAATTTTCACTGAAATTATCAGAAATATGTGATAATTTTTTTCTTCCATAGTGTTATATTTATTGGATACTAATCTTATTTCCTCCAGGGTCAGCTCTGCATACTCCAGGGAAAAGGCTATCCCTCTCTTAACTTCATGTTGCTGATTTGAATAGACATGTGGCACATTTCTCCTAGAATCTGGTTCCCACAGATCCTTCATCCTCTGAGTTGAGTCATGGATTCCTGGGTGGCTTTGGTCTGGAGTCCCTCCTCCTCCAGCCAACTCTACAGGTGATGCAAATACTTCACTCAGAACTAGCTCTGCAAGGTCTCTCAAGCCTGACCCTGCCTTGAGAAGATTTGGAACCCAGGAAGGCCACATCTCAGGTACTGGGCCCAGTCTTGCCCAAGGTCACATAGCCCCAAGTGCTGGGCCCAGGGTGAAGGGACAGGGAGAAGGAGGCTGGGAAGAAGGGAGAAGCCATGGACAGAGCCGCCAGGGCAGGCTGCCTGGCGTGCTGCACGCTCTTGCAGTGTGCTCACCGAATTTAGCTACTGTCCCAAACTGCACAGGTAGCTGGAACCCTGGTGCTGTGGACCTCTTCACCCGTGGGAGCCACTGGTAGGTAGAGTCATTGGTAGCTTGCTCAACACCCTTCCTTCTACCTTCCCACCCATGTCTGCTTCCTCAGGAGGAGAGAGAGAAAGAGAATGATAAGGGAAACCCCCATCTATTACTTGGCGCATCAGGCACCGGAGACTCCCTCCCCTCGTGAAAGACCCACATCAGCATAACACTAACCTGTTACCTGGCCCATCAACTAGTCTATTGCCTGGCATCAGCATAACACTAAATCTACTGCCTGGTGCATCAACTGCCCTATTACTTGGTGCATCAGCATAATGCTGAGCCTATTGCCTGATGCATCAACTAATCTACACCTGGTACCCCACCCCTGGGACCACCCCAACTTAATAAAAATGGGAAAAATCAGGTAGACGGGGCTCAGAATTTGGTGGCGAGGCCCTTCTGAGCCCACTGGCGAATAAACTTTGATTCTCCGACTCTCCGTGTGCCACTCGGTTTGTCCTCGGGACCACCCGCTGTAACGCTTGCTGTAACAAGAACACGCTTATGTGGAATTTGAATGCTGTGTAAAACCTCATATTTATGGAGCAATTCAAGAAAAATAAATGGTAGGATGAAGTAAATAGGTAACAAAGGCCTGCATGTGTCTATTTAGAAGACATGAAGAATTGTTTCCAGAACAAATGGTTTGGAATGAGAGCTTCCACACCATGAGCATAAACGAGGATTTGCCAATGGTGAGAAAAATTTAAGATGCTTTCCTCAGATTTAAAGGATGAGAAGCTTGAAAATATTTTTTAGAGGATCAAAAAGGAAGCAGCAGGACAGTGGGCATGCGTAGGTCACAGCTTTGCACAGGTAAGGCAGCGCAGTGGGGGAAAGGCTGATCTGTAAAGAGACTTCCACTAACCTCCTCCCTGAAACCAAGGAGCTTGCCAAAACGATGTCTGAGAGAGAGATAATTATGGGGGAAATGCCAATTCCACGTTTCTTATCTGTGCACTTTGCTGAGCGTGGTCAGAGCCCCACGGAGACGGGATAAGAAAAGAATAGCCGGCAGGCGAGGGGAGAGGCGGAGCAGTCCTGGAGCAATGCCAGACAATGTGGAAGCCATTGGGCTTTCCCAGCCTCGTTTCCATAACCGCCCTTGGAGGCACAATGGCTGCAGAGTGTGCTGCAGATTCCATTTGCTGGTGTTCCAGGGTAACAGCGCGGAAGGTGGTCAGCCTGTTGCTTCTGCAGCCACTCACGGAGTGAAGAGCCCGCGGCTGTGCCAACCCGCCTGCATGTGCCATGCGAAGCTCTGCTCCCCGTCCCGCCCAGTCCTGCCTTCGGGTCAGCTGTTCATCTCACCGCGACCGTGTAAGAAATGACCATTGATAGGTTATGAAAGTCTACTCTTTTCCAACTGAGCAAGTAGACATCAAACTGCAAAAATCAATGAGGCATTAAAAACTTTTAAAACTTCAGTAGAAGCAGTGACACCTTCTGCAACATAAGAACTGACCAACCCATTTCTCCTTTCTCTAGGACAGTGAGCTGTGGGGTTAGATAGTCGGAACACACCAACGTGCAGCCATGGCCCTGCTCCCACCGTGAGCGAGCGCTCACCTGGAGTAGGCTTGGCTCCCTGTGAAGGCCCAGCCAGGGTGACAGTCCTCAGTGATGCTTTGGGTTCACCCGCGGGCCGGGCCCATCGCTGGCGTGAGGCAAGAGCTCGCGTCTGGTTGGCGGAGCGGGTGCCACAGGCCCTCTGAGTCAGCACAGAGAAGACCGATCAAAAGGTTGCTGGTACTGTGCTTGGTGATTCTCACAGAGCACAGAAGATGAAAGCTCAGAGAAACTGCCCTTAGGCAGGGATGGCCAATCTGTCCCCCACTGGGCCCAGGGCAGGTCAATGACCTAGCGTGGAAACCTTCCCACTGAGACCAGACTCCTCGCGGTCTTCTCTGCACACATTCCAGGCAGCCCAGCTCGCCCTTCGGGGCTGAACTGAAGACAAAATCTACTCAGCATTTCGGTTCCCTTGGGGGTGAGGGGTGCGAGGCTGAGCTCCATGTTGGCGCCCGTGGCCAAGGGTCAGCAGTGGGAAGGCACAGTGTGGGATCGTCCCTCTAGTTCATTGTCCACATCTCCCTGTGGCCAATATGCTGCCTGTTTGGGGAGAAAAAGAAAACAGGCCAGCTTGTCTTGGGTGTTGCTGAAGGACGCAGGATGGCCACCACGTGGCTAAAACTAACATGGTTCAACATAGTGCCTGGAATCGGGACCCCAGTGACCCTGGTCCGAAACCCGGTTGGCCAAGTGCTGGCTGTGCAACCTGACCTCTCAGCTTATTCATCTGTAAAATGGGGACAGTAATAGAGTCTACCATATAGTGTGTCACTGGAAGAAACAAAGGGGTTAGCATTTGTAAAGTGTTAATACTTGGAGGTGGCTGCCATACAGGACACAAGCACAAAACACCAGCTGTTGCTGTCACTGCTGCTGCCATGGCCATGACCAGCAGCTGGGGTGGGGTGGCTCAAAAGGGCAGGCAGTGAGCTCCTGAGAACACGTAAAAGGCTCCAGAGAGGGGCCCGGCGACCCCACGAGGGCTGAACTCTGGCAGGAGCAGTGGGCTGGAAGAGACAGTCTTAACTCCAGGGCTGGTGGTGACATGAGGAGGGCCATGGGCCGTGGGCCCTCAGAGCACAGGAGGGGAGGGCTCTATCTCCAAAGCTGGAAAGGGCTAGGATAGGAAGAGACCTGGGCCTGCCCAGGAAGTGCACCCAGTGAGAACCAGGGCCTCTGGACTCTTCTCAGATTTAATTCTTACTATCAGAACAGGTTCCTGAATCCTTGTTTCTTCGTGCCTTATCATTGCTCCCCCATCCATCTGGGAACCCTGAGTTTCACCTTTAAGTGATTTATCAAGGATGGACTCTCATCAGAATCTCCTCTGTAAGTCAGCCACTGGGGAGAAAAACACCAGTGCACAAGTCGGAGTTCTCAGGCTCCGGAAGGACGCGCCGTGACAGGACGCCCTCTGGCCCCTCATTCCAGAAGCCTCTTATGGTGACCCCTGAGCTGGTTGCCCACACTGGAGGGGCTGCTTGGACAGTGCTGGATCCAGGCGTCCCCAGAGAGACAGTGTTTGTCCTCACTGGTTTTCCATGCAGTCCCAGGAGACAACCAGAGCTGGAAAAAGACATCTTGGGGCAAAAGACAAAGTGCGATTCAATACCCTTATCTGGTATAAGCACAGTGCTAATTAGCAGCGTCATTCCTTAAGCAATAGCAAGGAGAGCCTATAGCAGATCTTAAATTCTGATGGGCTTTATCCAAACTGAGAGAGTGGATTCTTAAACCGGAAATCACCTGTAGCTGCCACTTCCAGAACGGGGCCGATTTTCAGAGCTAAATTACTTCTGGCTCCACAGTAGCATCTGCCCATGAAATAAGCTTCTACCAAAAGCTTAGACTCTCCAGCAGCAATTGTCTGGAACTGCTTCAAAACTACATTTTTGCCATTTCAGACTTTTTTCCACAATTGTCAGCCACCTTGCTTGTTAGCATGCCTGTGGAAAGGGCAGGCTGGCTGTCATGGCCTTGACTTCCTAAATGAAGTTGTCCTTGAGTCCTTTATGGACATCAGACATGACACCCAGTGAAAATGACACCAGTTGCATTTAGACTTGTTCAAAACCTGCCACCTCCCAGGAGAAAATTTAGCCAACAACCAGGGGTGCAGGGCCTGATTCTCGTCACAGCTGGACTCTAACAATTCTCATTTGCAAACTCCCAGAAAGGGAATCAGTGATCTTTTCCACATAGCATTAATGGGGAAGTAAAAATGACTTTTGACCGAGGGAGTGTTTTTGCAAAGTGGAAATCATATCTGTTTGTTAATCTTCAAAAACTCCAGGCTGTGTAGACAGTCACTCAGAAAGACAGTAAGTGTGTGGGTTACAGAAGCGATCGGGGGCTCAGCAGACAGACCCTGGAGGCTCCACGGTGAGCAGCCCACCCCTAGGAACTCCTCCTGGCAAACATTTCCCAGATGGCAAACCTGGGTCCCGTTAGCTGTGGTGACTGCCTACTGCCATGTTTCCACACGGTGCTAATAGTTACCGTGAAACAAATCTTCTCTGTAGAGTATGAGTGCTCTTTTAGCAGGGAAATAAGGATCTATAGTTCATCTCCCTTGTGGGTTTGTTAACAAAATAAGGATTTATAGTTCACAACAATGCAGTGGTCCTAACCTCAGCATCCTCATTCTTCCCCCAGAGTTCTTTCTGTCGGTTACCCCCAATTACATGTAACACAGGCTCCGTCAAGACAGAGACAGTGTGTTTTAGCTTGATTAAAGTAAGCCCATGGGCAACAGGGTAGATTCTTAACCCCTCACTTTTACTTAAAAGACATGAACAGGAAAATGCCGAAAACAAATCTGCCAAGTCCTTGAACAATGTTTCAGTTTTCTCATGCCTCAGAATTATTTTCTCATGCCAGGCTGCTATTTTCTCCAATGTGATTCCCGTGTGAGGGCAAGCGCAGTGTAGCCTTTCCCATATGCCTTAATCAGACATCCTGCAGCAGGGCTTTCTATCAAAACTCTGAGCCAGACTGAACCTGTAAGTTGGTTAGTCATTTGAGCTAGCTCACCCCAGTCCATCTGCGCAGACCTGTGCTAAATTCCACTGCCTACGAAATAATGGTTTGCCCGAGGTTGGTTCCGAACTCTGCTCTTATCCTACTGAACTTAGAGAATTCTGTGAGAAACTCAGAAGGCTGCAGATATCTGAGGCAGCTGCTAGGCGTGTGCTAAGAAAACCCAGGCTCGATAGGGAAGTGGAGCTTTTCATGCATCCTTGAAAACCCCCATGGGACTTCAGTCCTCTTGCACCTAGAAAGGCAGAAGAGACATCTGCGGCTCTGGGTTCAGAAGGAGAAGGGCTAAGAAGCTGGGCAACAGCAACACCAACAAGCCCTCAGGACAGAGGCACGCAGCCTGGTGTGGGTCCCACAGCCCACTGCACCGTAAGGACAACACAGGAAGAGATCAAGTTCAAGGACCCTACAGACAAGCAAAAAGCTGATTTTTCTTGCTATTACATTGTGAAAATCTCACCTTTCATTTTCTTTTAAAGAGTATTATTCAGAAGGTTAAGTTTGTTGAGTTAAAATACCTCCTGAAAAGCTTCATAAATTTTGGTGGCTGTAGTTCTCTTCCTCTGTGCTTCCCACCAAGGTTAATATTAAATATACAAACTGCCTCCTCTTTCCTTCCAAATTTTCTTTTTTTCCAAGCCATCCAAGCACATGGTTAGGCTCCATCCCTGTTCCCAACGGAGCGTGCAGTCTTCGCTGCCAGACTCCCACAGCTGCCGTCCGTGAGTCCATCTGCCCGGCGTCCCCTACTTGAAAGGTGTCCCAGGAAGCCTCGCCTCATCTCGTTCCCAGAGGAATCTCAGAGCCCCGGAGCCACAGCTCACAGCTGGCCCCGAAACTGTTGCATAAACTTTTGAGGCCACAGCCAGCAAACTGTGAGAATACGGCTGGGAAAGGCAGAGCAGCGTGCCTGAGCCGACCCGCACTGAAATCGGGGTGGAGGAGGGTGAGAGCCGTGGCCGAGGGCCACGCGGGTCGCTGCTTCCACCCTGCGTGTCTGTCCTTCCCAAGTGCTGGGCAGCTGTGATGTCACAATTGTTTCCATCTTGATAACTATCTGCCGCATCACAATCACAAAGTTATGATTTCATGAGAGGCCTGGCCAAATGAGAAGCAGAACTGTGGGGGAAAGAATGCTGCTTGTTAAAGTAAAACTATTTTCAGTAATCAAAACAGATTGAGAAATTAATTCTGGCCAAGAAATTTTTTTATTTATATGTTCTCAGCATTACAGCTATGTCCGAACCTGTCCTGCCGACATGATAGTCTAGAATACAGAAGCTTCTGAAGAGGGACAGCAGAGGTGAGCTGCCCCCGGGCCTTCCCAGGGACAGTACCTTCTGCCACAGGGCTGGGACCCATTCTCTTATGATGCCGAAACAAAAGAACACTGACTTTACACGAGCCATGTCTCAGGGTAGAAAACAGCTAATCTCTGTTGACAGGTCAGCAAACGTTGACAGGCCATTTGATTCATCTCTAAGCAAAAATCTGAGAGCATCTCCAAAATGAAGCACCAGGAGGAAAGAGGATGCAGGAGCAGTCTGCGAGGCCACGTGGCTACAGCACTCGCTCAGCAGTCACCAGATCCCCCCAGACCAGCAAGTAGGAATGAAGGCAAGTCCTCCAGCTCTGCCAATCAGCCTGCAGTGCCAGGCCTGCTGCCCTCACTCCAGTAAACCTC
This sequence comes from Lepilemur ruficaudatus, assembly GCA_963574885.1. Classification (NCBI taxonomy): domain Eukaryota; kingdom Metazoa; phylum Chordata; class Mammalia; order Primates; family Lepilemuridae; genus Lepilemur; species Lepilemur ruficaudatus. The sequence goes on from CAUYRT010096587.1 coordinate 20,813, forward strand.
TACAAGCTGCGGGATCCAGTCTCCTTGCTAACACGGTGTGAACATACCTTTTCCAAAAGGGGAAGAAAAGATGTGCAGCATATATAAATACACATTATACATGTACAATATATGAAGTATGTATAGAACATAAAGATTCCATATAAAAATATGAAATCGAGACCACAGCGCAAGCAAGGAACACAATGCAATTGCAACATACATTTTTTTCCCCAATAGTGCATTAAATGTCATCAGGCCTTAACTCCTGGCACATTAAACATTGGCACTAACAGGTTTGAGAGCACATGTTACCTGTGCCTTGGACACACAGGGTCATGCAGACAATTAAAAGAGTCTTACTGAGTTTCCAAGTAGAGCAAAAGTGTCTAGGGACCTTCTTTTTTTTTTTTTTTTTGCCCTTCCCCCACCCTCTGAAATGGAGCTGTCCCATTTGCACAGAACACCTCTGCAAAAGATATGATTGAAATCCTTTATGTAAAAAGAGTGCCACTCTAGGGGACCTGGTGATCATACTCTGAACAGAGGACTGTGTGGGAGGCAGCTGGGGGTCTTGTGGGAGATGCTGCAAAGTGAGATGTGGCTGCATGGGAAACACTTCCTACAAGTCGGAAGAGAAAGTGTGTATTCAGCAGCCGGGAGTGGGGGGTGCTAAGTGTGAGGAAATAACTCACAAATCTGAATTGTACTCTAAAATACGATATATTCCATCCGTTCTACCAAATAGCTGGCAGGAAACGTACTTTGGCTTTTATATCCTTTTCTCCAGACAAAGAGCTCTGTGTGTCACTATGTATTTGAATGGGTATGCTTCCGGGACAGCCGCTGAGAAATGACCCCGTTCCTACAGCAGGAGAGAGTGATGCTGATGCCGGGAAAACACAAAGCCGCCTGCAGGAGCCCACACGCCGAATGCCAAAATAGCACCATCTCAAAGACAAAATCTGAACTCACATCATGTCGCAGATCCTACAGATTGCTAAAAGGAGTGGAGTGCTTTTCTAGAATCTACAAAAACACTGCCTGTGTTCAACTCACCTCTGCAGTTAGTTCTTTTCAGCAAGTAACTGAATCTCTCTCTGTCTCATTACCTTGGCTGTAAAATGAGAATAATGCTTCTTATCTCATGGGGTTGTTACGAAGATTAAACAGTTAATCAGTGTATAGCATGTAAACAGTGATGGGCTCTAAATAAACATTCACTATTGTTGTTGCGTGAAGGTTAGACCTACAGCACTATTTGGGACACGGTGGGACCTCTTCCAGTGAGTGATGGCTGGCTAGGAGAAAGCTCTTCTCACAGCACCAACACTGAACACCTACCACACAGCACTCTTTCCCGCACGACCACTCTGAATAGCGGCATGTCATCACACTGTATCTGTCACTCGAGTCATTCGTCCTTTAAGAGGTCATCCCAACATTTTTTACGTTGACTTTTATTAACACTTCCCCATTCACCCACAAACTCCATAAAAATCTGTTCCTTTTTCTACCTTTCTTCATTTGCCAAAAAGCATGGCCAACGAGGGGAAATGAAAAAAAAAAAAAAAAAAGCTAAAATCTTTATATCCCTTTCCCTGGCGCAGAGAGGCAATGGGGCCATGGGGATGGTGAAGAAAGGGAAGGAAGGGACCTATGAGTGTCAGGGAAAAAAGTGGAATCGGATTGAAATTGGCCAAGAACACCTTTGTGAACCTAACACTTGGCTTCCTTTATTAATATGCTTTTCAATATATCTGCTTTCAACATCAGAGGAGAAACTGACCAAATCACTTTGTCTAAATTTCTGCCCAATTTCCTAATATGTTCATAAAGATTTATATATTATTCATTTTTGATTACATTGTTATTTTGAAACTTGTAGATTCACATGCAATTGCAAGAAATACTACAGAGAGATCCCTGTACCCTTTATTCAGATTCTCCCAATGCAACATCTTGCATGACTACAGTACAATATCACAGCCAGGACATCGACACGGGGACAGTCAAGAGACAGAACATGTTCATTGACATGAGGACAGCACATATCGACACTGTTTGACCACACACCCATATACCTCCCACACTCACCACCTCCTTAATCCCGGTCAAACACTAATCTGTTTTCTGCTTCTGTAGTTTTGTCATTTCAAGATGTGGACTGGGCAGTATGTAAGCTTTCAGGACTGGTTTTTTCCACTCAGCATAATTCCCCAGAGATACTTCCAGATTGCTACATCTACTGCTAGCTCCTTTTTGTTACTGAGTGGTGTTCCACAGCATGGATTTGCCACCGTTTAGCCATTCACTCTTTGAAAGACATCTGGATTTTTTCAAGTTTGTGGCTACTGCAAATAAGGCCACCATCAACATTCCTGGACAGGTTTTTGTGTGGATATAGGTCTTCATTTCCCTACCATCCATGCTCAGGAGTGCAAGTGCTGGGTTGCATGGCCCTTGCATGTTTAGTCTCTTAAGAATTCATCAAGCTGTACAATTTTACACTTTGTGCAGTAACAAATGAGCAATCCGAATCTTCGCCAGGATTTGGCGTTGTCACTATTTTTTATTTTAGCTTATTCTGATAGGTACATAACAGCATCTAACTGTGATTCTGACTATCATTGCACTATTGGCTAATGACGTTAAGCATCTTTCCATGTGCTCATTTGATGCTCGTATGTTCTCTTCAGTGAAATATTTTTTCCAGTCTTTTGTCAATGTTTTAATTAGATTTATTTTTCACTGTTCAGTTTTGAGAGGTCATTGTAAATTCTCGGTACTGGTCCTTTGTCAGATATGCGATTTGAAAATATGTTCTTTTGGTCTGTAACTTGTCTTTTCATCTTCTAAACAGACTCTTTCACAAAGCAAAAATTTTTAAGTTTGAAAAGGTCCAATTTACCAGATTTTGTACTTATTAATCATGCTCTTCCTTTTTGGTGTCAAACCTGAGAACTCTTTGCCTAGCTCTATATCATAAGGATTTTCTCCTATTTTTTTCCTGAAAGGTTTACAGTTTGCATCTAACTCAGTGATGCATTTTGAGCTAGTTTTTGTACAAGTGTAAGACTTAGATTAGAGTACCTTTTTTTTTTTTTTTCACCTATGGATGTCAGATTAATCCAACAATATTTATTTGGAAAGTCTAAGGCCCGGCGCGGTGGCTCACGCCTGTAATCCTAGCACTTTGGGAGGCGAGGCGGGCGGATCGCTCAAGGTCAGGATTTCAAAACCAGCCTGAGCAACAGTGAGACCCCAGTCTCTACTATAAATAGAAAGAAATTAATTGGCCAACTAAAAATATATACAAAAAATTACCCAGGCATGGTGGCACGTGCCTGTAGTCCCAGCTACTCGGGAGGCTGAGGCAGAAGGATCACTTGAGCCCAGAAGTTTGAGGTTGCTGTGAACTAGGCTGACGCCACGGCACTCACTCTAGCCCAGGCCACAGAGTGAGACTTTGTCTCATAAAAAAAAAAAAAAAAGAAAGAAAGAAAGAAAAGTCTATCTTTCTTCCATTGGATTGTTTTTGTTACTTTATTAAGATCAGTTGGACATATTTGTATGGGTCTATTTTGGGGTTCTCTCCTCTTTTGCATTGATTAAGGTATCCATCCCTCCATCAATTCCATGCCGTCTTGATTACTGTAGCTATTACAGTACTTTTTGAAATCAGGTAGACTGATTTTTCCTACTTCATTATTTTTCAAAATTGTTTTAGCTGTTCTAGTTTCTTTGCCTTTCCATATAATTTTAGAATAATCCTGTATCTAGCAAATATCTTGCTGAGATTTTGACAGGAATTTCATTCAACCTGTGTATCAGGAGAGAACTAATATTCTTACGTTGGGTCTTTCAATCCATGAATTAACTTTCTCCATTTATTAACATCTTCTTTTTTAATCAGTATATGTACTTTTCATCATACAAGTTCCACACATGTTTTCTTAGATTTACACTTAAGAATTTCATTTTTGAGTGATTGTGACCTGTATTGTTTTAAATTTCATTGTCTAAATGTGCTAGTATGTAGAAATGTAAATAATGTTTTCTGAGTATCTTCTATCCTATGACTTTACTGAACTAATTTTTTAATTCTAGGAGTTTTAATATAGATCCCTTAGCATTTTCACATAGACAACCATGTCATCAGCAAATAGAAACAGTTTCATTTCTTCCATTTCAATCTATATGCCTATTACTTCCTTTTCTTGACTTGCACAGGAAGAACTCCCAGTGACACGTTGAATAAGAGCATTAAGAGCTATATTCTTGTCTTGTTCCTTATCTTAGGTGTAAAGCATTCAGTCTTTCTTTCATCATCAAACATAAAGTTCGTTGTAGGTCTTGTGCACATGCCTTTTCCTTTATTAAGTTGAAGGAATGCATCTCTATTCCTATTTTTTGAGAGTTTTTATTAAGAATGGCTGTTGAATTCTGCAAAATGTTTTTTATGATCATATGATACTGTGATTTTTCCATTAATAAGGTAGATTACATTGACTGGTTTTTGAATATTGAGCCAGCCTTGTAGTCCTGAAATAAAACCTACTTCGTGGCAGTGTGCTATTCTTCTGGTATGATGCTAAATTCTATTTGCCAATAATTTCCTTAAATAATTTTACATATGTATTCATGAGGAATAATGGTCTGTAGTTTTCTCCTTTTTTGTACTATTATTTTCTGGTTTTAGTATAAAAGTAATACTAGTTTCATAAAGTGAATTGAGAAATGTTTCCTCCTCTTCTATTTTCTGGAAGAGATTCTCTAGAATTTACGTTAATGCTTCTTTAAACATTTGGTCAGCTTAACCAGTGAAATCACTGGGTCGTAGATTTTTTTTCAGGAGTTCAATTATGAATTCCATTTGCTTGACAGTAATATGGTTATTCTGATTATCTATTCACATTGGGTAAGTTGGGGTAGTTTGTTTTTTGAGGAATGGGTCCATTTTAACTAAGTTGCGAAATCTATGCAGGAAGACTTGTTCATGGTGGCCCCTTATTATTCTTTTGATGTCTGCAGGACCGGAGGGATGCCCCTGTCCACCTGTGAGCTCGGTAGTGTGTCTTCTTTCTTTTTTCTTCATTGATGGTGCTTGGTTTGTCAGTTGCATTGATCTTTCCAAAGAATCAACTCTTTGTTTCATTGATTTTTCTCTATTATTTTGCTGTTTTCAATTTCAAGTGATTTTTGCCTTTATCTTTAGTATTTTCTTTTTTCTGCTGGTTTTGGATTTCCTTTGTTCTTCTTTTTTTAGGTTCTTGGAATGAGAGCTTAAATTACAGATTTAACATTTTCCTCTTTTCTAACGTATGCACTCAGTGCTATAAATTTCTCTTCCAGCACTGCCTTAACGATCCCTGCAAATTTTGATATGCTGTATTTTCATTGTCATTGAGGTCAACGTATTTTTTTAATCTCACTTCTGACTTCATCTTTGACCTATGGATTATTTGGAACATGTTGTCTAATTTCCAAGTGTGTGGAGATTTTCCTGTTGTATTTATGCCGTTGATTTCTAACTTTATCCCATTGTGGTCAAGGCATACATTCAGTATGATTTCAATTCTTATTCTTGTTGAGGTTTGTTTGACAACCAGAATGTGATTTATATTTGTGAAAATATGATTTGTAAATGATCTGGGGGCCTTGAAACATGTCCTGCTGCTGTTGGATGGAGTATTTTAGAAATGTCAGTTAGATTCTGTTGGTTGATGTTGCTATTGCATTCTTTTATATTTTTGCTGATTTTCTCTACATTTTTTATATCAAATTTTGAGAGGTGGATGTTTAAGACTTCAACTATAATTGTGGATTTATCTGTTTATCCTTTCAGTTTATCTTTTTGCATCACATATTTTTCAATTCTATTTTTGGTATATTTGCCTTCTTGGTATATTGACCTTTTATCATTTTATAGTTCCTTCTCTATATTTATTTTCTTTGCTTTGATGCATACTTTATCTGTTATTATTATAATATAGCCACTTCTGTTTTCCTTGAATTAATATCTGCATTACATATCTTTTCCATTCTTTTACTCTTTATCTGCTATACAATTTTATTTGAAGTAAATGTCTTGTATAGTTGGCCATATTTTTAATATACTCTGCTAATTTTTATGTTTAATTGATATATTTAGACCTTTTATATGTAATGTAATTATTGATAAGTTAGAGCTTAGGTCTACCACTTAATATTTTGGTTTTGGGTTTTTCATTGTTGTTTTTCTTTTTTCTGCCTTCAACTATTATTTGAACATTTATGTAATTCCATTTTTATTTATCTATAGATTTTTGATTGTTTCTCTTTGTAAAACTTTTAAAGTGGTTGTTCTAGGTACTGTAGTATATACACACAATTTATCACAGTTTATTGGTGCCATCATTTTACCAGTTTGAATAAAGTGTAGAAATCTTACCTCCTTTTGTGTGCTTCTATCCTCCCCCATTTATAATTATAATTATCATGAATATTTCCTCTGCAGTCTTCAAACATGATTTTGAAGACTCAAAAAAATGAGGAATTTTATATTATCCGTATTTTTGTTTACTGAGTTCTTTTTCTTTCCCCCTTGATGTCCCAAGATTCCTTCCTTTATCATTTCTATTCTGTTTGGAGAATTTATTTTAGCCATTCTTAAGGCTTGTTGGTGTCAAATTCTCTTCATTTCCATTCATCTGAGAATGTCTTGACTTCCTCCTTATTCCTGAAGAAAATTTTCACTGAGTTGGCAGTTCTTTCTTTTAAATACTTGAAAAATATTCTGCTACTTCCAGTTTGCTTAAATGGTTTGTGATGACAAATTCTTTGTCATTCAAATTATTTCTCTTTGGATAAGGTGGTCTTTGTTCTGACTGTTTTCAATATACATATATACATATGTGTGTGTATGTGTGTATATATATATATATTTTTATTTTGGTCTTTAGTTTTCAGAAATTTAATCATGATGTGTCTCATGTTTTTGCTATTTGAGGTTCTCTCAGCTTCTTGATCAAATCTTGCCAAATTTGGAGAGATTTCAGTGATTGTTTCTTAAAGTATATTTTCAGCCCTGCCCTCTTTCTCCGTTCCTTTTGGAACTCTGTTGACATGAGTGTTAGATCTTTTGTTATACTCCCACAGTCCCCTCAGGCTCTTTTCAATGTTTTTCACTCCATTTTATTTCTGTTGTTCAGGTTGGTTAATTCCTCTTGCTCTGTCTTCCAATTCACTGATTCTCTTCTCTGCTCTCTCCTTTCTGATACAGAGCTCAACCCTTGAGCCTTTTATTTCAGTTATTATATTTTAAGCTCTAAAATTTCCATTTGGTTCCTCTTTGAATATGTGCAGAGAATTCCTATTTTTTCAATTGTTTCAAATGTAGTCAAATTGTTTATTAAAGCATTTTTATTATGTATGGCTACTGTAAAATCTTTTCAGATAATTCTACTACCTCTGTCTCTATCTCTAGATGTTGGCATCTGCCGATTGTCTTTTGTCCCTCAGTGTGACATCTTCCTGGGTTTTGTAATGGTGAGTGATTTTCATCTTTCAGTGGACATTTGTATTATGAGACTGGATGCTACTTAAACCTTCTAATTAGCTGGGCTTTCTTTTTTTTTTTTTTTTTTTTTTGGTCAGTGCAGGGGAAAGGACAGAATGTAACCTCATTACTGCCAGGTGTAAGTAGAAGGCTGTGCCCTTCACTGCATTTCTGCTGACATCTGAGGGTAGGCAAGGGGATGTGTTTCACACCACTACCAGGCAGATTTGGGAGTTCTGGCTCTCCTTGTGGTCTCCACTGGTACTGTGGTGAGGTGAGAGTGACTTCATTAACTCTGGGCTATAGAGTAAGTCCTGGTAACCCACAAGGCTTCTTCTGACATGATCCCAGCTGGCAGACAAAAGGGCCCTCTTCCTGGAGCTGAGTGAGGGTGAAGTCCAGGCTCCCCACTCGGTCTCCACTGACACAGGGCTGGCAGGGCTCCTTGCCAGCTGGCAGGAATGGAAGCCCCGATCCCTGCATGGCCTTCTCTGATACCCCCCAAGTAACCTCATGGAGATGTCTCGCTCAGCCTGGCAAGTGTGAGGGCTCAGGTTCCCCACTCAGCCTTTGTTGACATGGGTGGGGTGTTCAGTGGTGTTTGGCCAGAAGAAAACAGTATTGCTTTAAAGCTTTCTGTCTTGCTGCCCCTTTCTTGGCCTTTTGGTTGGAGAATGCACGCTGTTTGGTCTGAGCCCATGATGTTTCCAGTCTTCCGGCTTCTTCACCTCCACATCTAGGATATTTGAGACGAAAGGAAATCCAGGGAACTCATGACTGTGTTGTTTCTCTTGTCCAAAGGTCCCAGGTAGGTCTGCCTTCTACTCTTGACCATTCAGAGCCTCTTACGATTGATTCATGTATAATGTCCTGAGTTTTAGCTCTGTTTTGAGGGAGGACTAGGGAAAGTATATCTACTCAGTTCATACATTTTCAATCTCATGACTTTCAATGTAACTTAAACTACCAAATGCAATGAAATTATGTGGCCAGGACCAGATAATTTAAAACTCAATATAAATGTCAAAATCACTTCATCATTTTTATACTCTGATAATGCAATTTTATATTTTATAAAGAATATTACAGAATATTCTTTATATTTCATCAAGAATACTAAAGCAATAAAAAGATTGTATATATTTAACTAAATAAGCTTGAAAAAGTGTAAATAATTTTTTAAATAGTACATAATGGAAAAAGTAAATATATATATAAAGAAGATGCAACTCTACAGTGATTTTACAGAGGCACCATTGAAAATATTCAATCAATATATTATATTTATTAAATCTTTATTTTACAAGGCACTCCACCATGCCCTGTGGAGGGTAAAGACATGAAAAAGGCAAAAGTCCTGTCCTCCAGGAACTGACAATCCATTAGTTCATTAATTAAATGAGGCCAGCGGCACTGGATTACAACGGAAGGGATGGCACAGTCATCGCTGAGGGGAAAACATCCGCTGTGAACCTTAAGGACTGGGAAAGCAGCACTGACATGTGCCCAGCAACTCCTAGCTGGGGGAAGACAGGCATCTCAGGCAGAAGTATCAGCTGAGTAAATCCACAGAGGCAGGAATGTACGCAAATAATTCAGACTACACCATGTCTCGGAGTGCAGGCAGAAAGCACAACTGCTTAGGAGAAAGGAGATGATGTTGTGGAAGTTCTCGTCAGGGCTCAGCATCTAACGCCTCCCTAGGGAGCTCAGACTCCGCAACAAAAATCACTGAAGGTTTTTGATAGGAAAAATGGCCTGCTTTTCCACTCATGTTTTAGAATAAAAAGATGTAAGCGAACTGTGTAGACGTGATAAAACAAACAGGCAACATCTCTCTAAGGGAGGTGGAAATCCAAAGTTGGTTCCAGTTCTGTCTTACCTTACTGTAGATGTCATTTTAAATCCTCCCAGCTAACTTTTTCCCAGCTATTAAATGGGAATTAATAGAGTTGCTATGAGAATCAAATAAGAGACCTTTTGTAATAACTTTTTAAAAATAGTAATATGTATTATTCCATACAATTATCCCTGGGGAGAAGGGGGAAGCTACTGGCAAGAAGACCGACCGGGAGTTCCGAGCATCCAGGCAAAGCACCTAGGGCAGCGACAGGGCCTTGCTGTGCGGTTGCCCTGGGCTCAGGCAGTGCAGGCACCTGCTGAGCCTTCCTTCCTCCCGCCTCTGCTGCCCCGCCCTTCCTGCCTCCTCTTCCTCCTCCCCTCCCCCAGCCCCCCACCGGGCTGCGGGAGCCCCACTCTCGGCCTTCCCACCTGCCGCCTTCTGCGACCAGCCAGGGTGGCCCTCAAGCCCACCTGCTCCGGCCGGACTGCGGGAAGTTCCGCCCTTAGCGGGGTCACGGTCCCGCAGACGCCTCAGGTCGAACACGTTCCCAGAAACCCTTCATCTCCCCTTCCGTCCTGGCAACAATCTGCCTCCCTTTCTCCCGGCATGTAAAGGTCAGAAGAGGCTTCCACATGGGAGCAGGAATCTGAATGGACTTTGAAATACGGACAGAATGTGACAGGCAGAGATGGGGAGAATAAGGACATGCGGGCCTGTGATGCCGAAGCGTGTTCAAGGTGCCCCAGGGCTTGACTAGAGCGGCTGTTCACTCGCTAATCGAGTCCGCGCAAGCGTGGTGTCGTCTACGTAAGCAGGTGTCGTCCGCACAAGCGCGGTGTTGTCTGCACCGCAGCGCTCTCCTCTGAGCACCAGGGTGGAGGGGCCCAGACAGACAGGTAGGGGTCCTGCGCTCAGAGAGCAAAGTCTAACAGAGGAGACAGACATTATTCAAGCCAACACACTGAAAAATAGATTATGGTGAACGTATTGAATAATTGCTCTAAATAGAAGATTGTGACGAAAGACAAAGTTGGAGTGGGCAAAGGAGGATTATTTTAAGTTAGGTTTGGGGGACATCCCTGAGAAAGTCTCATTAAGGTTCAGTAGGAAACAGGCTGAGGGAGAGTGGAGAAGAAGTGTTTGCACAGGGTCCACGTGGGCAGGAGGACAGGAGGCTGCTCCAGACGAGGTAGAGGCGCTGGACCGGCGACAAGGGACTGCAGAGCAGGGAGGGGCAGCTCGACTCTGAGCGATGGGAAGCCACCCCAGGTTTTAATCTGGGAAGGAACGTGATCTGATTTCATTATAAGGGAAATGGTAGGCCATAAAACTGAAAGCGTAGTTTGCGGACACATTGTGGAAAACCTTCAGTGATACTCCTGGGAGTTTTCACTTAATTCACAAGGCAGTGGAGAGTTCTCAAGGACTTCATTTTTTAAATAAACACTTAGTCCTACATTTATTACACAGTAAATACATATTGTTAAATAATCAATATACAAATAAGCAAAAATAGGAATATAAGCATAACCCATAACAAACCATTCAGATAGTGTCCATTTTAGTGTATTTTAGAGTTTTCTCTTTCAGACAGCTTTCTGTGCATATACTTAATTGCATGCTTTAATATACTACCTTATATATGTAATGGTATACACAAATATACATTTTATACAAATAGGGTATGATGGACTTACTGAATACAGAATTTTGCATTAGATACAGATAAATATTGAATTAATATATTTTGATTATATATATTTAATATTTACACCTATTTATATCTGAGACATTTTTCTATATCTATATCTAAAACTTTTTTCTTGTGACGCAAATATATTTTCAGTTTATGATGTGCCTTTTATGATGTTATTTGACCATACAAAAGTTATCCTTCCTTAATTATTCAAAAGTGTGGATGCATTTCCTTTATGATTTCTTCCCTAGAAGTCTTCCTTACAGAGTCCCCGCCCCCCCCCCACCACATAACTACACATTGTGATAACTTCTAGTACTTCATTCTTTCCGTGTAAGTGCTGAACCCACCTGCATGGTATGAAATCACGGAACTGTGGTGGCCCCACGCGCTTCGGCACAGATGGCAAAGGCGAGCTCTCCCCAGCGGACCGCCCGCGGCTGCACTGTGCGGGGCTGTGCCGCTGACTTTCCTGCCTGCTTCTCAGCCTCTGGTAGACTTTTACACGTCATAGTCCAGGGTTCATTTCAACGTCCCATGTGGAAAGTCATCCTTTTTCACTCTTCTTTTTCAAAGTGTCATTGAAAGCTTTGTGTAGCTGAACTGCAAGCCTGGAGCGGGGCGGCTGGGAAGGGGTGAAGAGGTCCCAAAGGGGCTGGGGTGGCACCGCCTTCGTGTGAGCGATCACAAAGATGGCTCTCATTCTGAGACTAACTCTCCAACTGAAGATGGAAGAAATACCTTACTGACATCCAATCAGGATCCAAGGGTCCTCACTCATAAGCTCCGAGGGACGCGGTTGCGAGCCCATGGCCGCAGCGGGCCGGGCAGCGCCCGCGCGGGGCGGCGGGGTGTCTGCGCACGGAGGGCCCAGGCCCGGCACCGCACTGCGCGGGTAGACTAGCACAGCAAGACAGGAAGCATTCAAGCTCCTGAACACTTGTACAGCAAAAATGCAAGAGGAGGGAATTCTGGGGGTTTCTCTCTCCCAGAAATCTGACAGAGGAATGCCAAATCAACCTTCCAGAACACCAGGAGGCAGTCAAATGTTTACAGCAACCAAGTGGAAACCCAGCCGCGGAAAAGCAGCCGAGGCCGCTGCGCAGCCTGCCATGCCTGCCTGGGGCAGCAGCTCGCGTTCCCAGTGTGGACACCGGGTGCAGAGGAAGCAGGCCAGACCCTTAGCTCAAGGAACTTTGTCTGTCTGTTTTGACTTGACTGGATTTCCCCGAAGCACTCGGGGCTTCCCGCTGTTTTGTCTAACTCAGAGTGCTCAGGGCAGAGTGGCTAAGAGGACATCATTCCCCCAAACAGCAAATGAACAAGCTGCTGCTGCCAGGAGCAGAAAGTAACAGTCAGAGCAAACAGTAGACTCCAAAAGCCTGGGAGGAAGAACCAGCCTGTGGGCTTAGGGGAGGGGTGGAGTTAAGGGCTTTGAAAAGCGCTTTCTAAACCAGTCTGGCAGTTCCTCGGCACATTAAACACAGCAGTTCCACTCCTGGATACCTACCTCGAGGAGTTGAAAACACATATTCAAACAAAAACTTGTACACCCATGTTTATAGCAGTGTTATTCACAATAGCCAAAATGTGGAAACAGCCCAGATATCCATCACCCAGTGAAAGGCTAAACAAAATGTGGGATATCCAGATAATGGAATATTATTTAGCTGTGAAAAGTAGTGGAGTACTGATATATGCTACAGTGTGGATAAAACTTGAAAACATGATGCTGGGCAAAGAAGTCAGAGCAATATATTGTATGATTCCGTTTATACAAAATGTCCAGAATAATCAAATCCACAGAGACAGAAAGCAGATGAGGGGTTGCCCAGGGATGGAGGGAGGGGTCCCTGGGAAGGCACTGCTTAATGTGCATGGGGTTTCCTTGAGGGATGATGAAAAAGTTCCAGAACCAGATAATGGTGATGGTTGTACACATTGTTAATGTACCTGCCATTCAACTGTACACTTCAAAATGGCTAAAATAATAAATTGTGTGTTGTATACATTGCACCACAATTTTTTAAAATATTATAATATAGATTCCTTGAAAATATCACATGTAATATCAGAATAAAATTTACATGGAATATATATTCCATTTCATGTGAAATATATATATTTATATATATTCCATGTGAACATATTTCAATAATTTTATAGAAGATACAGAGTTGTTTTTTTGTTTTTCTTTTTTCAGACAGGGTCTCATTCTGTAGCCCGGGCTAGAGTGCAGTGATGTCATCATAGCTCACTGCAATCTCCAACTCCTGGGCTCAAGTGATCCTCCTGCCTCAGCCTCCCCAATAGCTAGGACCACAGGTGCGCACCACCATGCCTGGCTAATTTTTCTATATTCTGTAGAGATGAAGTCTCGCTTTTACTCAGGCTGGTCTCGAACTCCTGACCTCAAGTGATCCCTCAACCTCCCAGAGTGCTAGGATTACAGGTGTCAGCCACTGGGCCAAGCCAGACTAAGTTATTTTTAATAATTGTCCAATGGAGAGGCCTTCTAAAATTATGTCACATAACCCAAGAGCTATAAAAGAAAAAAATTAAGAACTTTGTAGCAATTTAATTATAAAAAGTTCTGCATGAAAAAGAACCATACTAAACAAGTATTTCTCTAATAAATACCATGCTCTTACAAATCAACCAACAATGAGTCAAAAACAGACTAGGAAAATATGAAAGAAAAAGAAAAAATATACAAATGGCCCTTAAACATTTGGACAGAAGTCTTGGCCTGTCTTAAAATAAATGTCAAATAAAATTATATTAAAGTATTTTGCACCTGTATAATTGATAGCGATAAAAAATTGAAAACCATGGTGTATCAATGAGAGTATGGGGAATTCAAATATTGCACCCTCCCACACTGCTGGGTGGACGTAAATTGGGAAACCCTCTATAGAAACAATTTGGCAATATCTACACAAATTATTCATCCATGTATCTTTTGATGTGGCAATTTTATTTCTAGAAATCTATTGTGCGGAAATACTACCATACATGTGAGATAACATATACACAGATTTCTTATTATAACATTATCTGTTATATCAAAAAAAAGGTACTGAAAACATTCATCATTAAAGGACTTCTAAATAATACAGCTTATCATACCTGGAATGTGATGCAGATGGACAAAGGATTGAAGAAATGCTGAAGTACAAACATGGAATATGCCCCAAACACATGTTGCTGCTACAAGGGGCAGAACAACCTGCACGGTATTTTTACCACTTACAGAAAAAGTGAAAAATATGAACATGAATAGATTTACTTTGTAGAGACATAGCCTATTTCTGACAGACATCAGGAAACTTGTAGAACTGGCTGCTTCAGAGGAAGGGAACAGGTGCCAAGACAAGAGTGGGAGAATATTTTATATTTGAACTTCTGTATATTTTGAATTTGGAACTCTATGAATGTGCTACCTATTCAAAAAAATTTAAATGAATACATATTTTATGGAATTCCCTTAAAAATAATGCAAGTATTTAACCAATGCTATTAGTGGTCTAACAATGATAGACTTAAGTGGTAAAATCATATAAAAATTAAGACATTATTGAAATATAATAATATTAAGTGAACCTCATTCAAAACAATTGCTCCATGTAAAACTTTGCTGAAGAATTTAACATGCTCTTAATATGGTTAAATATGGGACTCTTGTCTTTTGCTCATCCATGCCATGGAGATAACATTCCCATGTTGGCTAAAACTGACCCCCGATAGGTTCTTGCTGAGGGAGCCTGGGGGTAAGTCTGCAGGTGGACACAGTGGAGGGAGTGGCAGAACACTGTGAGCAAATAAGGATGGTTCCCCTGACCCAAGGCCGCCGTGGACATGGCACATGTGGGCCAGGGCTCTCACGGTCCTCCCCCGTGGGCTGCACAGGCCCCTGTCCTCTCACCTCTCTGAGGGCCAGAGGACCCTGAAGTGAGCAGGTCAGGGCTGAAACCTGGGCTTCTCAGAGCTACTGAGAACACATTTCCTTCCAGCCACTTTTCTGGGCATTTTATACAGTTTGCATCATTTAATTTACCTGGTGACATCAATATTAGGTACATTTCATTTTCCCCACTTTACAAATACAAATACCGAGAATTAAGATCAAAGAACTTCCCAAGATTTGCATAAGTAAAAATAAGGAAGCTGGGAGTACGTGCTGATTGACTAAAACTAAAAGTCAGGCTCAGAAATGGAAGGAAAAAAAGACACAAAGGAAGCTGAAAACAAACCAAACAACAGCTTCCTTGGATTCTTTATACAGAAGACTGAATTCCTTAATTTCAGGGCCCAGTGAGGACTGGCCGCCAAGAGCAGTGACCTCTAGAATTCTCAACATGGGATTAACTGCAACTGGTCCTGGGCTCTCACAGGCTGTCTTCGTCCTGTGACAAGCTTGGCAACCTCCCCGCACTAGGCAGGTGGAGGTGGGCAGACAACCATAACCCTCCGTGCCCCCTGGGTGACTCATGCTGCTTCTCAGGCCCCTTCCCTGGACTCTGCCACCTGCACACTCACCATCATGTCAGAACACAGGGCAGATGACACCGGCGGGACAGTCTGGGGAGCCGCAGCAGGGTGCAGGCTGGGGGGGACTGCTGCTCCTGGCGAGGGTGGGCAGGGCTGAGAAGAGCCTCTGCATTGTGCACACCCGCAGCCACCACCCCCCCGCCCCACCTCTTCCAAATGCTGCACACAGCTCTGTAGTTCTTGGCCTTTGCCTCATATTATGTGGCTGAAAAATAGAAGGAGAGTTCTGCAGGGTCACGGGCTGACCCCGAACAGGATGCACAGGGCAGGTATCGCACAGCCTGTGTGGAAGTGTCGTGTCATAAGAGGCTCACACACTCAAAATAACAAGCTGGACATTGGCGGGGAGAGAGTCCCTTCCTGCTATGTCCCATCCCATGGCGCTCCTTTGCTGCCTGTCATCAACACGTTCAAATCAACACACAAGTAAATGGTGAAGAGTGTAGGTTTCTAAGCCAGTTTGCTGTGTAAGAACACAAATGTGTTGCAGTTGTAAGGATGTTTCATTTACTCCCAGCATGATCATTTCACCGTGCTTCCTTGCATACTCCAGTGCATCTGACCTCACTTTGGGCTCTAAGAAATTGTTCTTGTAAAGGAAGCCTAAGCATTCAGGAAATGGAAGAGAGCATCTGGGGAATAGACCAGGAAAAGGAACATTAAAGACGACTTCTTCCAAGGGCAGGACCCCCGGAGCCCTGTGGAAAGGAGCCCCAGCCACAGAAAAGCCCCCAGGATGGTCGCTTCATGCAGTGGGCAGAGCCGGCCCAGACAGGCCCTCCTGAGAGGACAGGGGCCACACGGCCTGGGTCCAGCTGCAGGAGACTAACAATGGTAGCCCTTGTGGGGCCACCAGAGGGCTAAACGAGGTCACTCAGGTGACAAGTTCGAAACATACTAAGCACTCAATGAGATCTCAGCTGCTGTCATTGTCCCCAGCCTGGTAAGGCACAAGCGGGATGCCGTGGACCCTTCCTTGGTCCCTTGTGTGTTTCTCCTGAGGTCAGAGGTCAGAGTCAGCAGCACACAGGCAGGAGAGGCTCAAACAATGCCAGCGTGACAACCAAAGCAAGTGTCACAGCAATTTCCCCTTCTACAGTGTTCCCTAGTGAACATGGGCCAACGGCAGCCCTCAAGAATTCTTGTCCACATGCAACCTCCTAGGTGCGTGTCATCAGCTTCTGGGTGGGTCATTATGACTCAGCAGAGGCTTTCTGTGATTCATTCCGTGTGCTGGAAAGAGGGTATCAGTGTGGGCCCCTGGGAAACACACCTATACCTGCTTTCAAACGTAGTATCAAACCCCATTGCTGTGTGACCTCGGGCAGCACAGCTTAACTTCCGGTGCCGAGTGTCCCTGTGGCTGAACAGCAGCACCATAACCAGGAACAGGTGCAGCCACGGGTCTAGGCCATCCCAAAGAAGTAATCCACACACACCACACTCTGCCCTTTGTTCCCTCCGCTTTGCTAGCGATGGTTTGGGAACTTCTCAATTGGCCACAAGTTTATATAACCTCTCATCTGCCAATTCTAATAGAGAAAAATGCTTGAGGTTTTACAGAGCAGTTATGTTCACATAAAAACAACATCAAATTCTGCATTGTAATATGTGAAATAAATCCTGCCCAATTTTCATCACTAATGATAATAGAAGGAAACACTATTTGAAAGAAGGCTGTTCTGTACCTATAATTGCAAACAGTTTAGTCACTGTCAAAAGGACCAAGTACAGATAATCTCTAAGGAAGATTAAGCAGCAGCATTTTTTCTGGTTGACTTCTTCATTCATCACCTGTTGTCGAACACTGAGTCTGGTTTCTGGACTCCGTGCACTGCTGCTTCCCAGTCCTGCAGAGCTCATCAGCTGATGCTCTTGCCAAATGGTGGTTAGCCAAGCCAAGTGGCAAGCACTTGTTTATGCATTTGGGATGCAAGAGTGAGCACAATAGGTTGAGAGCGCTTGAGCTTGGAGCGAGCTGGTGAAAGAGATGGAGAAGTGTTATAACAGTAAGGCCCACGATCCGGCAAACACAGGATTCTGCTGGAGCCCATGGGAGCAGCCCCTGCCCCCAGCCCAGTGTTCTTGGAACTAGTGATAGGTCAGCCCTGAGAAAGTCAGGAGGGCAAAAAGTGGGAAGAGTATGTCAAGCAGAGAAAACAGCAGAAGGAAATCCTAACTGAATGGGAGGCTGGTGTGTTTATGGAGACACACAGGCTTTGAGGGTATGGTGGCAAGGGAGAGGAGCGGGGAGCGCAACAGAAGCTTTAGCTCAGGATGCTGGGCTTTGTGTGGACGGTGCTGGAGAGCCACTTACCTGTAGGAAAACCACAGAGTGTGGTGTCAAGGAAACCCAGGGAGGAAGAGCCATAAAGGCATCAACACTGCTCACGGCAGCCATGGGGAGGCCAAGCAGGAGAAGGAGGCAGACGGTGACAGTAAGTGACTCCAGCTGCTGTCATGAGCCCCAAAGGCTCTGTGACTTGACACAGCAAAAGCTTGTTTCCCACTCTCGCAAAGTCTGCTGTAGGTGCTCGTGGCAAGTGGCAGTCTTCCATCCCATGGTCCTGCCTCTGCCAGGCCCTCCCCACCCAGCGGCTAATGGGAAAGGCTCGGGAGGCAGAGGGGTTTATGGGCCAGCCCTGGAAGTGGCACGTTCCTTCTGCCCACATCCAGGTAGCCAGAACTCATCACACGTGTGCCTGTGGTGAGAGGGGAAACAGCTCTGTTTAACCTTTATTCATCTCTGCCACTAAGGCAGAAGAGGATCCTTTAGATTTAGCAACAAAAAGTGGTTATCGGCTGTAACAGCTAGCTATTGCTGCCTAACAAACCACCCCAACAGTTTGTGGTTTGAAATGCAATGATTCACGTTCTTCAAGTGTCTGTGGATTGGCCTGGGTCCCTGTGCCAATCTGAGCGTCTCTGAAGCACCAACCTGAGGGAGGCCCTAACGCTTAGAAAGAACTGACATCTGTGACCCTAACATCTCTCCCTTCTTCCCACAGACTGCTGTGCTAGCAAGGGTGGGCCTTTGGGCTTCTTTCCTCTTAACTCCCTCGTTTTCCTTGGAGCAGGAACACGGTGGGGGCAACTCTTTATGCTTGTGGGAGAGACACCAAGCTCTGAATCATCTATGCCTGGTACGCTGAGGAATGTAGAAAGTGTGCACGCCCTCTCTTGCTCTCTCACTGTCTCTGTCTTTCTCTCTGTTAAGCTTTGCTTTCCAACATATTAGGTTGCCAAAAAATTTGGATTTGAATTTCAAAAATGAGAAATCTTTGTTGTTGAGTAGGTGTCTGCTCTTTTCCTGGAAGACACAGGGGGAGGAGTACATGACAATATGTCTAGAAATAGTATTCCTGCTGCAAGCTTCTATTGCTAGCAGTAGTATAACGCTAATATTTAATAATAATAACAGTGATAATAATAAATATGTTTAAGCAACAAAGCCACCTAGGAGGGGAGGAGTAGGGGATGGAAAGATTATTATTTGAATTATTATCCCTCCAGTGCAGTCTGGGGCTTTCCTTGTTATTTTTGCTGTAAATTACTCCCCAATTTCTCAAAGCAAAAAAAATGCCCCTGGCCATTCATTCATTTATGCGTTCACTCAGCACATATTTACTGACTGCCACTGAGCCAGGAGCAGGGTGTGTGGGGGCAGGTAAAGTGGACACGGTATGTGTCATCTGTACAGGCAGAAGGCAAAGAGACAGTCACACGGATAAGGCTCTCAGCATGCCCTACACCTCTGCTACAGCACACGCGGTCATTGAGCACATCCCACGTGGCCATAACGGACAAAGGCTCACGGGAGCATCACCACCCCACAGAGCTTCTCTTAGCTGGAGCCCTCTCCCTACCTCTCGTCTGCAGCTACGGGAGGCTGCGCCCTGAACAACTCCATACCTGCAGAGGTCCAGAAGCACCTGCTCACCCCTCTGAAAGAGAAAAGTCCTTAAACTAAGGGATAGAGGGCTTACTCCTATATCTGCCTTAAAAATCATCCACCATTCAATGAGCTGAAAATTAAATAGCCAAAACTGTCCAGACAGGAACATAACACAGGGCTGGAAATGTCCCTGGCCCTTCTTCCTTCCAACACCTCCACAAAGACAAGATCAGGGCAGGGACAAAACGCTGTCCAGTCTGTAAGTGGGAGCTCAGTCACACATTTCAGAATTTCAACCCATGCTACATACCTGAGCCCTCTTAGAAAGAGGGACTCCCTCGAAGCTGCCTGTCTCTATGGTCCACTCCACAGCAGAGAGAAGATGCAAGCTGTTACCCTTCCATTCATCAGATGGTTGAGTACTAGCCGACTTCCAAGTGAGAAAACTGCAAAGGTGTTCATTTTTAAAAGTCTTCCTTGGCCCAAATATTTAAGCAAAATATTATTGTAAGAACACATTTTAAAGAAATGAAATTTCAAGAAGTAATCAAATAAAAAAAGTTCTCTAGAATACGTCTAGGTTTTGTTTTGTCATGTTTTAGTCTTGGTTTTTAATTTTTGCATGTGGAGGGCAGAGCAAGATTTGATCTCACCAATCCAACGAGGGAAGAGCGGAAGGGCAGCAAGCAGACACGACAGCAGGCGCAACCAGCAGGCGAGTCTGCCGAGAGGCGATCATAGGACTAGAGGCAGAAGAAAGCGAGGCTCTGAAAATGAAGATAAATGTTTTGAATTAACAGAGGATCACAGTGTTCTTAATAACAAAAGAGAAAGACAATTTTAAAGCACTGTTCGGATAAATGTTGTTTTAAGAAGAGTCAAGAGAAGGCCAACGTGGGCCATGCATCCGCCCTTAGCCAACGACCGAGCTCACGTCTCTAAGGAAGGTGCTAGGGACGCAGGGAATGCCTGCATGCTGATAATTTGCATTTATTCCTCTCAGAAAGGCAAAACACTTGACCCAAAGGACATTAATTTTCATAAAAGCCCTGGGAGGAGCCACAGGCGCAGACATGGCATCATCGGTGGCTGTGGGCTGAGCTCCGTGGTGCGTGGCACCTGCGCAGCTCGCCTTTCTACTTCCTGGGTGCATACGGATCCCAAGTACCTGCCAAGCACTGGAAAAATGTGCCGAGTCTTGCACAAAGTAAACAGTATCTAGCTTGGTTTTTATTTTGTGGTGTGTTTTTGTTTTGTTTTAATAAAGTTGAACAAATGGAGTCATTTAAAATGTGAATCTATTATCTTGGGCTGAAGTGTAGCCCAAAATGGACAAGATGCAAGATGATTTCTTAAGGACAAAACTGCCAGAATCAATTTCCACTGCATGTCTTTTAGTCTGAAGATTATGATTATGTTGCACATTGGCCGGCGGGGTGGGGGGGAGGGCTATGTTTTTTAATCTAGGTAAAGTTTGAAAAACTGATGTAGTTTAAATGGGTCTGACTGTAATTAAATTTATGAACACAGAGAAAAATATGAAGTTTTATTAACTGTGGAAAGAATGTGGGTCTTTAGCTGCCCAGCCAGTTCACGAAGACAAAGGAGATCAGTTTACGGGGGTTAAATAAACATAACATTTTATGTTATAGTTCAAATGAATCCATTTGCAACAAGACTGAGAGTCAAAAATTGGTTTACCAGATTGAACCTCTCCAGGGACAGAAATGAGCACTGTTCTAGGCTGCAGCCACTGGGCAGCAAGTGCCACTTGGGGACATCCCCCAGCCCTGCCGTGCCACCTCCAGCCTGTGCTCAGGACGCTTGTCGTTCTTGCCGAGGATTTTTCACGTCACTGCATGTGACATATTCTGCAATCCTGAACCGGCTTGGGTTGGGTTTTTAGTAACCCGTCTGTCAGAAGTATGGAGAATGAAGAATGTTCAGGCGAAAAAAAAAAACTCATGGGAAGTCAATGCTGGGAATAGGGTGTGGGGAGGGGACGCAGTCAAGGTTGCACAGGGAGAGGGTGTAGGACTTGTGTTGGTCCATGACACCACTTTCCACGGACTATTAATACTTCTCAGAGAACTGAGCAAATGCACTCAGAGCCAGTGTTCCAGGCATTCTGTGCATCGGAAGCAGGAGGAGAGGCCAGGGGAGAGGCCGCCTTTCCTGTGGCCGGGCTGCTCTGAGCCCCCGGGAGCTGAGAAGACCAGCACAGAGTAAATTTCCCTCTTCAAGTATCATTTGGCCGATCAGGAGCTTGTCATAATAATTGGTGCCAATTGTTGGTTTGCCAGCAACTCCCACAGATTAATATTTCAGGAGTTAGAAACCCAGCTGAGCGTGAAAACAGCATCAACTTGGAGTTGGGAATCACATTTCAAAACTGCAGTGAAAAAGAAAAAAACAAGAGAGAGAGATTGTTTCTTGAATAAAGAGGAAGAGACTCATTCGTCTCGCTAATACTCAGGACTCTGGAGGCCGGAATCAGCCTCCCAAACACAAAAGCATGGCATCGCCTGCTCAGATCGGCCTGTGCTGGCTCGGCCAGTAAAGGAATGTCCCCCTGTACTCCGCATGTCTCTTAGTTTTTCTGTAGCAAAGTGGGACATGCTTAAACTTCCTTTGGTTAAAAAGTGCTTTTCAAGAATGTGTTTCTGAAACTAATAAAATGACTTGAAACTCTGCAATGCATTCCTTACAAGATGAGAAAGGACTTCATTCACCACAAAATCCACCATATACTTGTCTTCAGGCAGACAGGAGTGTTTTCTTTGCCCCACTAGTCTGTTTTGTTGCTTGAGAGGTCCCAGGAAACTGGAAGGGACCCTGAGAGGCTGGGGCCGCAGGGCAGCATGTGCCTCGGTCGCACTGTCTAGAACAAATAGCCAGGGCCCCTCTCCTGGTCCTCGTACCCCAGGCGGCCGGCCACCTCCCAGTTCCCACCAGGGCCCAGACCTCCCTGAGCTCCTCCACGACCCCTGCCAACCCCCACCCAACTCCTGGATCCTACCTCTCCCACCGGCCCACCCAGACCCCTCCCAGACCCAGTTCACCCTGGACTCCTAGACCTCCGGATCCTCCTATGCCCACCCCAGCTGCCCCCTCCCACCGACCTCCCCCTGCACCAGCTCCCTGGGCCCCCAGCGTCCTGGCCGCCCCTCCACTGCAGGCGCCCCCAGCCCCTCCCTCGCAGGCTCCTGCCCCCTCCCTGGAGCGTTCCCTGACTGCCTATCATCTTGCTCTAATTGTTTCCAGATTCGTGTGGGAGGTCAGGGCCCGGGAGTGCTGCTTCATGCCAAGTTTATAAACAGAGCAGTGTTTCCAGATGGCCGCTGGCTCCAGCCTGGCGAGCAGGTTGATTGGGACCAGAATAACAACAGGTGGAGAGCAGACAATGAGTTCCTTGACACTTATTTACTCCCTGGGCTTTTTCTTCCCTTAGCAGCCCTGCCTCCATCTGCCGTAGCCACCACGGATTTCCACAGGCTCAAATGAGCCCAGGGGCTGCAGAGGAATGCAAAAGAAAACACGCCAGTTTCCCTAATGAGAGTGGGGAGTGGGACCCGGGAGGTCGGGAGCCCTGGACATACAGTGACCCCAGGCAAGGGTGGAGAGGCTGGGGCCTTGAGGACAGGCCTGGTCGGGAGGCACTGTGTTCATCTGTCAGCAAGACCCAGGTGGCACCAAGGGGACAAGAACACAGAGGGCCCCTGGCTCAGACCCCCCAACTGAGCCCTGCCTGTCAGCAGACAGGAGCGGGAGAGCGTGGGGACATTCTTCATGTAGCAAATGTTCTGGGAAGTGCCTCAAGATTCTCTGAAACGGGATTGACCCACAAGCCCAAACCCTGCCCAGACAGTCGAGGGATGCAAGCGGCAGGAAGCAGGCTGGGTTCAAGCTGAGAATCTGCATCTGCCGGAGGAGCCGGCGGGAAGGCCTCTCTCCCACAAGCTAATCCACAGCCAGCCTGAGGACGAACAGCCCGACTCGGCCAACTGTTTTATGAAGTGAAGCGAAGGGTTTTAGTAAACAGCAGCACAGGCACCAGATGCCTCCAGCTAAACATGGAATTGCGCAGCAAGTCCTGCAGTGATTGAGAAACAGGAGGGAATAAATGACAAGTCACTCTGTCTGCGGAGCCGTCCCAAGCGCCCCGCAGATGGGGCTCCAGCGTGGGATCTTGAGCCGGGCCTGCAGGGCAGCGCAGGCTCCACGGAGACGGAGAAGCGGCCAGAAGCCAGGCTGGCTCTGCGGTGGGAAGGATGACGATCCATCGCAGGATCCTTGAAAACCCTGACCTACTACAAAAGGACTGGCAGAAGAAAGTGCCTGTGAAAATAAAGCATATAAATATCAAAAGTACATTTTTAAGGGTCTCTGAGTTAAGGCTAGATTATCTCTGGGAGTCCTTTGAATCTAAGTATCTGCTTATAAAATGTAACCCGACACTCTGGCTTTGAAGACTGGGATCCGGACCAGGGCTGTGCAATTTATCTGAACTGACAGAGCCTTAGAGCCTGGGGCTCAGCTCCTCCGGCTCCTCCATCCCCATCCCTGACTTAACTGCAACCCCCAGCGTCACTGCATTTTCAAACATAGTGTCACTCTGCGTGCATGTTTCCTAACAAAATGCAGGATATCAGAAATCCCCGGCTAAAATGCAGGATTTGAACATTCCACTTAGTTGATGCAGCATCTTTGTATAGAAAGAATAGAAATTCCTATTTATTTAATTTTCTTCCCTAAGTTTTCTGCACAACAATCACTTACTGAGGTTTTTATCTGAAAAGCTCCTAGTATTATATAAGGAATTCTTAAGAAAAACAAATCATGCCTTAAACTAAAGAGCAACAAAATGAGTTCGAGTTCCAGGGACAGTTTCGTCACTGGGGCATGTATGGGCCCAGGGGAACGGAGCCAGCTGGGGGATGGGCCCGCGTGGTGCCAGCGCTCACATTCCAGCCCTCAGAGTCACCGCGTGAAGTCAAAGCCCTTGCAGAATGTTTACCTTTAGAGAAAGAGTATCTGTGGAAGATGCTGGAAATTTCCTGGAAAGATACCACTGCTGATGACAGGTGCCCTAAGCAAACATTAGGTCCCACCATACATAGAAATTTCAGAAAGAACTGTATTTGTCACAACCAATAAATCACGCATGCACTTGGAGAAAAGTTCTCAACAAAAATGCAGTGCCAACAGCAGAAGGAATGCCACCCGCCACCACCCCCATGCACTTGCGAACCTCGGTAACATGACCCTGTGGCTGGAGGCGCCCTGGCAGAATTCTCCACCGTGACCACCCGATCACACAGGGGACGTTTTTCCATTTGTTTCAGACCACAAAGCACTGAGATACACCATTGTGGCATCCACTGCATCTACCAGAATAGGGACACACAATTTGTTCCTACAAATTGCAAATACCAGGTCAAACCAAAAATTAGTTTTATAGCTTAAATACTCAATGCTCCTGTCTTCACAGTTGGTGGAGAGTGGAATTCGTTTTGGCTGTCTCCATCTGCACAATTACAAATATGCAGCAAAAAAAGGGAGACCTAATGATAACATTTGGAGAGCCGAAACATTATCAATGGTACAACATTTCCTTACTTCACTGATAAATGAAAACAAGTTTTATTTGAGGATTAGAAGTGTTGAATCACATGGGAGTGCTGGCTTTACCATGCGCCGATTTTTGAATTCCATTTGAAGGCCGAGATGCAAAACCTAAAACACAAAAAAAGAAACATTTTCATCAAAGAACTTTATTTTCCAAATGTGAATTTATTGCACCTCTGCAAATGTAGACTAAAGAATTTCGGCAAACACAATGTGTTTGTTATGTTTATATCCTGGCAGCATACTGAGGCCGATTAATGAGGCAGTAAAGCGGCGATGCCGAGACCGGGGTGCAGAGGGCTTTAAATCACGGTGTTTGCGCGCAGCGCTGTCCCAGGGAGCAGGCGTAAATGCTTCCTGAAAGGAACGCTGCTCAGAAGCTAGCACACCGCCCTTGCAGTGAGCCAGCCAGGCTGCCCTTTGTGTGACATTCGCAACACTTCTAACCAGAATTAAGGGATTTTTTCCCCCCTTAAACTTGGCAAGCAGCTGTAAAGACCAGTGTGGAAGAGGTGAGAGATGCCATGTTCAAACCCTGAAAGAGCCCAGTAAGCCATCCATGGTGACTTAACCCACATTCCCTCACAATGGAGCACTTTTTGGTGCCGAGTTTAGATTTTAGAAATGCGCAGTGAGAGATTTCAAAGTGTATATGATAAGTACATCCTTTCTAGACTTGTTTTCCTTAGTTAACCCCTCCCAGCCACCCTCTCCTGCTTTGCCAAAAGCCGCCTGTTCATGCACTGTGCTCACAGATGGAAGTTGCCCCGGCCGCACCCACCCACCGCCAGCCCACTCACTCCGCCCGCGCCGCGTGCCCTGAGCCCTGCCATGCAGCGGCACCAGCATGTGGAAACAGGAGGTGTTAATAGGACCAGGTTTGCTTTCGCCCCTTAACTCAGGCCACAGGCAGCAGAAGACCAGACAACCTCTCTCCACACCAGTCCTAATCCCATTAGAAACTCCAGTCAACACCAGTTGGCGTTCCCTGTGTCAGGGAACAAAGCAATTATGGGCCTCACGCTGTGCCTAAGACGCTGGCAAAACCGATCAAACCGATGCTCATCCACATGGCCAAATCGGCAGGTTCACCAAGCAGACCCTGCGTGGCGGCCGGGCCGCCGGCTGCGCCAGCGCGCCTCCGTGTAAATCGCTTTTACTCTAATTTAAATTTCAGGTGTTTTGTTCAGGACTAGGGTTTCTTTTCTGTTTTAGCCTCCAAATATCCCTCAGTGGCAGCGTGGCTAAATGTGCAGCATGTTTCAAAGCCTCGATGGGGGCAGTGGAAGGGGAATTGCAGTGTAGCGCAGGATTCCTGAAGCACCGTCATTTCCGGCTCGTGCACAAAAAGACCAGCGAGTTAAGACGAGGCTTTTGATAAAAATCTGTCTGACAATGACTAGAAATAATCACAGAGCAGCCCAGACGCATCTGAATAGCCACCACGAATTCGTGAACAACATTTTCATACTTTTAATTCAGCACACTTGATCTCCACCTTTTAATGTCACCCCATGAGTGGCGCCGCCTTCGAAGCCGTGGAGAGTGTCAGCAGCAGCCGGGAGGGTGGGTCTGACCTTAGGGCCTGCTGGCAGGCCCAGCTTCTGTCGCAACGGCGTAGCTCACGCACCACTCCTGCAACTCACTGCTACGTTTTTAGGATGACCATGCATTAAAAGGTTAGTGCAGGATCCCTATTGTTTCAGATTTTTAACCAAGGATTTGGCCAGACATGGAATCTAATCTACTGGGGCGAGGGAGGGAGCTAACATCTTTCCTGTGCAGGCAAAGCAAACGGGCCCCTGATTCGCAAGGGCTCGGACCGTGCACGGGAGGAGTGGCATTGGGACGCCCTGCTGACCAGGACTTTCTCTAAGCCAGGTTCTCTGCCTGTGACTATTAGAATTTTGGCCATTTAACTCCAATTGGTAAGAATGTATTCATGATTATAAAGAACTTATAAATCCTGAGAAAAGAATCTGTCAACTGCCAGTGTGTTGTGCTGTGAAGTCACTTTACAACAAAACCAGAACCCCTGAGCTCTGTGATGCAGGTCCTTATTCTGTGGCATTGCCAGAGATAGGCTGCCTCAGCAGGACACAGGAATAACCCCCTTATTAGGGGTCTGGAAATAAAAGAATTGTTAAAAATAAAATTAATGCTATTGCAAAGCAGAGCAACCCAGCCCAAAATGTTTCAATGATATCATAAATTATTTGGAAAAAACAGATTTTCCTTTGCACTTTTTTAAAAGAATTCTTATTTTCATTAAACACTGTGGGGCTTCTATTACCTATGATGTTTCCTCCCCCCAAAAAAAGAGATTCATTTTAGTTGGATGCATGCTTATTTCAGCACAGCTTTCAACATCACAGGCGATTTACTCACACAGCCCCTCATTCTCAGCGTCTGGAGCCCAGCGATGACTCGCCGCGCCTCCCCGGCTCCCAATCCCCACCTCGGCGCTGCTCCCACCAGCCCAGCACTGGCTAAAAGTCACCGGCCTCAACAGAGCCCGCACAGGATGAGAAACCACCTTTGTCCTCGAATGCCAGAAAGTTTCCCACATCTGATTTAGTTAAACTTGCTCCCGGGGTATCATTCCCTCTAAGAGACAAATAAGTGAAATGTAAATAATACAATTAAAATCTGTCATAACACTGAAATAAATTTTTGCTACAGTTGAACAAAGTTATTTTATTTGGAAAGGACCGAAAGCTATTGGTGTCCCACTTGCTTCTGATAAAGATTCTTAAATATCCAAAAGGATTAGTAATGTAGTACTTAGTAGTAATAACTTATTCCCAATAAAAATGATCTTTGGACAAGGACCAAGTACAAGTTACGCAACCCAAATTACATTCGTGACAGCTGAGCATGGCCTGATTTCCTAAAACTCGGATGTCCTCCCGCGGATTTTCTGACAGCACATTATTTAGGGAAACACAGAGAAAGAGAGAGATGGGGAAGGGGGGAGAAAGAGAAGAGAACAATGTGACCACTTTCTTAGTTTTAGGGAGGATGACCCTGCAAAAGACTTGAGACCAGTTCAAGGAATCGAGTCATGAAAAGTGTGTGTGTTAAACATCCCGACCCGCCTGGTCTCGTTTCCCTCTGGGAACTCATCCCCAGCCAGCAGAAGTTCCCTGGCATGACTATAGCGCACTTCCCTGAGGGAAACAGTGAAGAGAAAGATTGGACTGTCTGTCAGGCAACCTCCAAGGGGACAGCAAGTCCCTTCTGATGTATAAGACAGCTGAAGGCCCCAAGTGACGTCCTAGCATCAGGGCTGGCGTGGGCAGGGAGACGTGGACAGGCACCTGTGTGGCACAGTGGACGCCCTCTACTCCCCGAGGCATCAGACAGGGAAGCTAATGAAAGAGCTACAACACCAAGAGCACTGCGAGGAACCCTGCGGGAGCCTGTCAGCACTGAGGAGATACACACAGGGTGGCTTCTGCAGTCCCCGTGTGACGAGAAGGTGATGTCGCCCCACGTTTCCTGGCAGCCTGGGGCAAGAGAAGTGGAGGAGGGAAGCCATACATGGCGCACACTGGCGCTCCTGGCAACCAAGAAGGCAGGGGAGGTACCCAACAGGGGAGCCCTTGGAGAGGCTCTGGGGCAAGAGGGGAGCTGCAGAAGGTCTGCTTCAGTGCAGACGTAGAATCAGAGACTCAGGTCTGGCGCTGCATTTTCAGGTGGTCCATTTCCTACTTCAGGGGGCAAGTGCTCTCCAAGTGCCTCGTGAGGATATCATGACATTGCACAATTCTCCATCAAAGTCTGTGTGCCCCTGGGCAGCCGAGGGTATGTCTGTGGCTGGCACCCAGACCAGGCGGCTGATGGCAGGCAGGCAATGCCGGGGAGAGGAGGAAGGAAGACAGACATGGGTCTGAAATCCCGGTCTGCTGAATCCCTTGACCTGAGAGACAGTATCTTCATCTGTCACACAAGACAACACCCGTGGCAGGTCACTGTGAGGATGGAGAATGGTGTGGCGTGTGTGGAGCTCCTCACACAAGCCCCGGCACACTCAAATGCTCATTTCTGCCAAATCACTAAATCTGCCCTCTTGGGGTGGTACAAGATTTATCAGTAAATGACCATTAATTAATTTGTTTTAAAAAATCAAATAAGGGTCTGCTGAACTTTGAAAAAAATACTGCCTTTATCTTAGATGGTGTTCAAGAAGCTGAAATATTTTTAAATACAGCCATCCATCCATATCCACAGGGGATTGGTCCCCAGATGCCGCACCAATACCAACAGCAGCAGGTGCTCAAGGCCCTGACCAAAGCGGCCGGCGTGTGCACCTGGCCTGCGCACACCCTCCCATGTGCTTCCAGCCGCGCCGAGATTACTCATAATACCTAACGCAATGCCGGCGCGGCATTCAGGCAGATTCAATGTAGTCCTTGACACTCAGAAAACTCAAGTTTTGCTTTTTGGAACTTTGTGAGACTGTTTTTCTGAATATTTTCTGTCCACAGTTTGTTGAGTCCATGAATGTGGACCCCACAGATACAGAGGGACAACCATACATACACCTTAATTCAGAATTATGACAGTAATTTAAGATGTAAAACATAAAGAGTAGAAACATTTTAAGTCCTACATCTTATAACGTCTCTGAAATATCTGGCATGTGAAAAGTATGGCAAACCTGGCTCCCAGGGTCAGCAACAGAGCGGGTTGATGAGGAAGCCGCGTTCGCCACGCAGCGCTCAGGGAGAGCACCGCCTTCCAGACTTTGCCAGAGCCTCGGAGGCGGGAAGTAAGATTGGCATTGATTGAGAACTGAAAGTTGGATCTAAAGTGGGTCTTTCAAAGTGGGGGCTTGATTGGGGTTAGGCAGTGATCCCAATGCCACACTGAGGCCTGGAGGGAATAACAACACAAGATTTAGAGATGACAGCCTTCTCTGAATCTTAGGGCCAAGGGTGGTTTGGTTACATGTTTTACCAGCTTGTGGTGAGCTATAGCCAGGCACTGGACTCATCTCCAGGAGGGAATGAGGATGCAACTTCAACATTAAAAATGAGGGACTTACAAGTAAGTAGTCAAGGGTGCTTTACGCAGGTGAAAGGAAATGCAGCTAGAGCAGAGAAGGGACGCAGATCCCAAGGTGCGGACCTGGCCTGGCTCTGCAGACTGGGGTGGAAACCACTTTTAGGAGGACGCCCGAGAACCCTCGGCTTCAGGCCCCCGATGGGACCATCTTCCTGTGATTTGAGTACGTTTATTAATATTTTTTTTAGTTGAAGGACACAACTCCTATCGTAGCCCTCCGGCACTATGGTGCTAGTTGTTAAGAGTACCTGGTAAAGTTCTTCCAGGGGGTCACAGGACAGTCCTTCCTTGAGCACAAAAACTCTAGCTTGTAGCTGAGGCCTCAAGCAACCATCAGAATCAACGAAATAGTATTTGTAGATGACAAAGACTTGCAATGGCCACAATCAACTCATTGCTGATCATTTCCAAAGTGAAAGCTCCAATGAAATTTCATTACAATCACGCAAATGACAAAGAAATCTGGTTGTTTGACAGTCCACGCCATGGGCTGTGGCATGCAAAACAAATGTAATAAAGGCAATCTAAGGTTTTAGACCAAATGTCTGTGAGGGTAATGACTAGGAGTGTTTTCAAAGACAATATTAACCTGATTTATAAAAATAAATTTGTAATGTTACAGAGAAAAAAAAATATGAGATATATAATTATTCAGAAACATAACATATATAACATACCAAGAATTTACCAAGCATGTAATAAAAATATACCAAAAATATATCAAGAATATCAAGTAAACAGATTCAATGAATCTAGAGCAAGTCCTAAAACATCTGTACTTTCACAGAACTTCCTAGGTGCATCTCAAATTGAAAACACTAGTCTAGAAGACACTAGATTCAAATTAAAAGATTATGACCAAGTAAAAATTCTAAATAGCAACTGAAAATATGACTGATAACTATATTGTCATTGCCTAACATCAGGACTCTGAGGAAAAAAAAAACTATTATGCACAGTAAGGCACTGACCAATATTTACTTCCTTCCTATACAGCACATGATTTCTGAAATGCTTAAATATTTTCCCTTTACATATTTAATGTAAAGAAGACTAAGCATCACTTCTGACTTGACAACTCTTTCCATATATCAAATAATCCTAATTACCTAAGGTACTTTTCCTTTTAAAGTGAAAGAACAACTCTCTGTGGTTTCCAGGAGTATAAAAAAATTCCCAAAATAGTTTTAGGTACAAAAGATATGCTCAAAATTATTTTACTTCATTTTATATTTAGAAATCAATATTAGGAAGGGCAAAAGGAGATTTGAACACTTAAGATAGGATTCTGGGTACCTAAGAAATAGTGTGTGGCTATTCATTTGAAAGTGATAATAAAACACTTAAAAATAAACACAGAAGGTAACCTGATTAAGCACAGAAACGCATTCTGGCAACACATTATTTTGATAGATTACACAGAAAAAAAATTCCTTCATATTTAAGATGAAGACAATAAACAGTAAACCAAAAAAGGAAGCCCATCAAAATTGAACAGATTTTTTTTTTTTTAGATTTTAACACATTTCATAGCTTTTTGAATCCACTATTTACATTTATTTATCTCTATAAGTCAGAAAAGATCCTTTAATCTTTAGATCAACTTCTCCTTGAAAATTCCCTCTGAGCACTGTAATTGATCAATCATTTTTTTTTTCACAAATGTTCTGCTTTCTCAGCCCAGATAGGGCATTTCTCATTCCAGCATCATTTGGTGACAGTGTCTATGATCACCTTGTCAAGGGCCCCCCTCCAAAAAAGATTGGCAGAGGAGGAGAATCTAGTTGTTTTATCTATAAAGCCATAAATTGATGCAGGGTCTACTTTGTTCCCATTCTAAGGTGTTTTCAAAATGCTCAGCAAAGAATTCTGGCAATGCGGTCATTTCCCATTCCAGTTGATACATGTGCATTAATCCCCAATTTCCAGTTCAATAATATTTACAAAAAGTGAGGAGGGAGCTAAGGTCCCTCTGACTGGAAGTCTGCCCTGGGTGCTGCCCACCCAAGGTCCCCATACTCTGTCCTAGCTTTTCTTGCAAGACTGGACTAGGGTCCCATCTGTCTTCCCAGGAAAGACTTTGGGGAAGCCTCCAAAAGATCTCTTCCGACACCAACAGCTTTTCTCAGCCTGTCTGGTTTCCTCTGAAATGCAAGGGATGCAAGCTCCACGTGCTCTTTCCACCCACTTTTTATCAACTGAGGTGCTGACTGATAATGAATCAATGAGTATATATCAGAGAGTCCCAGATTATACCCTCCTACAGTTATTATAAATCCCTCTGCAAATGTCTCTCCATTCCAAGATTTTGGAAAGCCTAACCATGGCTCTCAGCTCAGAGACAGACGGGGCCTTCAGATCAACAGAGAGGGCCCCCGTCCTGGAAGGCAGCTGAGTCTGGGGATTTCTGGCTGGGCTGAGAGGGAAGGGTGTGCAGAGATGGGGCAGAAAAACTGAAGTAGGGTGTGGGAGGAAAGTGGCAGGAGAGAGGCTGTCAGGTTCAGGTTGTGATTTAGGGGCATGTAAAAGACACATTTCTTAAGTTTTCCACATTTTTCTTTTACCTTAGCCAAGGAATCTCTTAAGGGAGAGGTTTTGGAAACTGAAAAATTGGGGGATTTTTGATGCTTCCTCGTACTAATGAAGAAATGAAGACTGTTGGAGTTTGAAATTTTGCTCCTTCTTTCTTCTAAAACACATCTCGAACTTTTTTGGTCATATCAAAAGTTTCACAAGCACCCTAGTGAGAGTATGCCATTTAGAAAGATGATCACACACACTGGCGTACAATGTAAACTCATTGTTCGTGAAGCAGGAGTACCGTCTGGACTTTACACTGAGACAAATCCACGGGAGTCTGGGAATGTTCTGTCCCAAAACGTTGCTTGTGCACCCCGTGTCCAGGACCCCAGCCTAGCAGAAGGGCTGTCCAGCTACAGCCCCAACAAGGCAATGGGGAGGTCCGCAGGGGCCACCCCTCCCGACACCAGACACTGCTGCGCATGCAGAGGGAGCCAAGAGCCAAGATGGAGGAACGTTCTCCCACAGTGTGGATGAGTGACCGGTGACCAAGCGCAAACTTTGTCCAAAGAATGCTGGTCTCAGAAGAAAACATCAAAACGTCTCTGGCCCCAGAGCTGGCTCGAGGAATGGGTTCATTTCAAGGTCCCTCTTAATAAGGAACAATAAAAATGACAGGGACAGGCAGCGGCTAACAGTAGTGTTAGTGATGAAGTCAGTGTCCACTGGGGACAAGCATTTCTCGAATCGGATCCGACAGCCAATGAATATCTAGAAAGCATTTCTTACTCCTAGGAGCAAAATAAACTGAGCGTCTGGGAGCTCATTGAAAAGGTCATTGTTCTCGCCTGTGGGAGACCCATGTACCCCAGCTTCGTGGTCAGGAGCCCCCAGGCCCAGGGGAGGCTCCCCAGACCTCAGAGGAGTGCTCTGTTTCCCAGTCGAGGGGTCTCTGTCTTGACCTCTAAAACTGTTGAGGCAGGCGCTCCCCAGATGTGGCCGCCACAACCCGTTAGGCAAAGCCAGGACTCACCGAGGTGAGGGAGAGTCCACTAGGAAGCTTTGTCTGAGTCTCAGGGAGCAGACGGTAAGCTCACAATTGACTGAAAATTGCAAGTCTGACTTGCAGCAAGCAGGGCACAGTTAGGACCAGGTAAGGATGGTGACACACCTGTCCAGGACGAGAGGAAACAGCAAGGGAGGCCCCTGAGACGGGAGGTTGCTCTGAGTCCTGGTGAACAAGCCGTCGGTGTTTGCAGTGATAGGTTGGTGGGTCTTTCAGGAAGTTTCTGCAATAAACGAGCAAACCTTTGTCCTAGGCAGCAGGTCCCTCAGAAATACACAAGTAGGCTAATGAAGACAGAGGAGTAGCACAGAAGCCGTGCCCACGCACAGGGCAAGGTGTGCTTCCAGCTCTCAGTGGCATGGCAGGGCATGGGGGTAAAGGTTTCCACAGAAGAGACTATCACAAGTAATAAAGTACTGCTATTTAATGGGAACTCAAAAGTAAATTTCTAGAAAACTTCATGTCAACACGAGGATTGGCAAAGTGAAAATAAATTAATGAACTTTTATTGAGCATCTGCTCAGTGCTAGGCAGTTTCACAAATTCTCTTCTTTACTCCTTACAACAACTTTGTGCCATAAGGATTACGATCCTCATTGTTGCCAGCTTGGGTAAGGGATCGCCCAAGGCATAAAATAAGCTGTCCCAGATCACGCAGTTAGAGAGCGACAGAGCCTTCATCTGGACCCACACTCCTGAGTCCACGTGGGGCGCTGTTCCACTGCACACGGCCACCTCAAGATAGGGGGCGGTCACAGAGGACAGGTCAGCTCCATGGGCACAGCAATGCTCAGCCCAAAAGACGACCCGAGCCAGGAAGCCCTGAGAAATCATATCATAGCCTGGGCAAATCTCATCTCACTGGTGCCTACACATCTCACCAGAATTTAAGCCCAGGGCTCCCACTGTGTCTCCCTGTTTCCGGGACTGAGCACAGCTTTGCTAAAATGCTATATTTCAGGTCTCAGTGGCCCTAGTGAAAGCTGTCCAGTCATGGGAGGAAAGCCCTCCTGCCCCCAGAGAGCCATGGGCTGCTTTAAACTACTCAGCCTGCACTTCTCTGCCCACAGAAGCTGCACTTGCAGACAGCAGGCTGGGTTACAGCATGCGTGGGCAGAGAGAAAACCAAGGAGGAGCCAGCAGAGGATCCAAAGGGAACAGAGGGTGGTCCCTTGTCCTCGGTTGCTCCAGGACGCCCCTTGGGAAGGCTGAGGAAAAGCCTTCGGTGACAGCTGTTTTCTCTGAGTTTTCCATCTCTGTGGGTGACAGGCTGGGCACAGTCTCAGGCAAGAGGGGCCTTCTCCAAGCACACCGGGCAGACCGTCCGGACGCATCTGGACGAGCTGCATCCTGAGCAGCGCAGGCCATCGTGCCCAGCCAGGACGGCGCACGCACTGCCAGCGAGCTCTTGCTTTCATGTGCTCAGGGCAGGCCCTTTCAGAGTGAGCCACGCATTATGCCCATTCTGATGATTAGGAAAGTGAGGTTCCAAGAAGTTAAATACCTTGCCCCCAGGCCTCAGACTTCAAAAAAAGTTTTTACAAAGTTTGAGCCAGGAATACAGCAGTGGGAGGTTTCTCCCAGCAGTAACTAGTTGCAAATAGGCCTCCGAGGCACTCACCATGCCTCTCTCCAGCCCCTGCTGGAGCCTACCAAACTCCCTGTCCTCAAGGCCCACGGCACAAGTGCTGCCACACAGGGGCCAAGGGTGCAGGAAGGAGGGGCTGCTGCCTCATCAGAGAGCAGCCACCTGTGCTAGTAGATCCCAGACGGCTGGGAGGGAGCACACGACCAAGGAGAGGAGTGAGCTCATGGTCGATGTCAGGACTGGCAGGAGTAGCTGAGTCACACCCATGACAACAGGAACATTACAATGACGTGACGTCAGCTAATAAGCATCAAGGACCAAGAGCTTTAAATCTGTGCCTCATTTAGTTCTCACCAGAGACTCACTATACACATACTAAACTCTTAGTACTGGGGCCAGATCATCTCCATTTCATAGAGGACATACTGATGGTAACCTTAATAAGTCACCAACTGCCCAAATATGTGGTTTTTGGGGGGCAAGGCCAGGCGTTGAACCTGCATCATCCTTTGTGTCCAAAGCCTGTCATTCCACACCTCGGTGGGGGCCAACCTGGCACGGGTTTGGCCTCATGCCAGGTGGAGCTGCTGGGGAAGGCAGCTGTGATTGCACTGAGCACTTAGGGTTAGGGTTAGGGCCAGTGAGAGCCCACCTGCTTTTGCACTGTGCACACTATTTTATTTTCACAACTCTACAAGGTAACTATAATTCTTCCCATTTAATAGATGAGTAAACCAAGATTTGGCAGGTTCAATGATAGGACAAAGCTCTAAGTAGCTTTCTGCTATCAGGACGCCTACCCAAACTGCTGCTTGAGAGGGTGGGGCTGAAAGCAGTTCTCCCCTTGACCTTCAGACACCGGGCACCAGGCGTGCAGGAGACAGGGCTTACAGTTCTTTTCTGAGCCCATCAGCCAGCTCGTCTCATCTGCTGGAATTTGTCTTTATGCAGTATTCAAAATTTCCTTAAATTCTTGTGTTTGATTTTAAATGCACCCTTCATTTTGTTACCAAAAAGGAAAACTAGTTGGTCAACACCTTCTTCCATTCCTTCCCTTCCCAGAAGCTGACCAAATGATACATTCTTGAGGGAGTTTTAAATTTTTACCTCTAAGTTTGCCAGCAAAAACCTCCACTGTATGCTGAAGCAGTGGTGGGGAAAACATTGGAAATAAACTCCCAGATCCTTTACTCCCTTCTCCTGCTCTGGATGGGCCCTGTCCGGGTGGCAGTTGCAGACGGGACCAGGGTACGTAGCTGCGGCTTCTGTGCAGGGTCTCTTTGGAGGAGCACTAAGATATACATGGAAGGATATTACAGGTAATACTTTCCTCATGCAAGATGTGATATTGTTACTGTTTTACCTAATCCCCCATTACTTTTATTAAACTTTGTTATTTTCTGGTTTATTGTTGTTTCTGATCTTTTTGCAGTAGGCAGTAGTAGTTCAGTTTCACTGGACTCAAAAGTAATGTAACGGCCTGGATATACTGTGGGGAGAGTAATAAGGTGCTATTACCAATAACGAAAAGCCCTCCCCATTACAACTTGTTTGCCTTTTATCAAGAGACTTGGAAACAACGTGTATTCATTGGTTTATTCCCAGCTGAATGAAGGATTGCACAAGCATGACTTTTTCCTCATATTCCTTCTCCCAATTTAATTCACTCATGGAGGGGAGGCAAGAAATGAAAATGAAGCCACAGACAGGGTAGAAAAAAATTTTTGCTCTTCAATGAAAAATGATGCATTGTCCATAGCATACCCTTCCGGAGGGTTGGATTTTTACACTGTTCATCGCCATCAAGCTATTTATTTTACAACTCTTAGTAAACTA
Source organism: Lepilemur ruficaudatus (assembly GCA_963574885.1). NCBI lineage: Eukaryota > Metazoa > Chordata > Mammalia > Primates > Lepilemuridae > Lepilemur > Lepilemur ruficaudatus. Next base: position 58,025 of record CAUYRT010096587.1, read on the forward strand.
AGGGATGGATGTGCAAATTTGTCTCATTCTGTAGAATTTCAACTGACCTCAGGGTTCCTAGGAAAAAACAATTCTTTCTCCATGTACAACTGAATTCATTTATTCCATGTAAATTTGCACTTTTTTACTTTCCTTTGGGCTGGTTTTAACTTCTGTCTGGTTCCCTCACTGATTACATGTAAAATGAAACCTTCACCATGTGTTCATTTTTATATCTGCATGAAAATCACACTTTCATCTTTTTTCTGAAAACATCTTTTAACAGAGATACACCTAGAAAGTGGCCCACCTGACACCTTCACCTTTGGCCAGCGCCCTAAAGTCCAAAGCTGACATGATTTTAATCATCTCTCACCTGGGCTTTCCAAATTCTTCTGAGCGCCCCTTGGTCTGACCCAACTAAGGTGCTCACGTGTCACGCCACATCATCCAATGTCTATTTGTAACTGACTTTTTTCTTGATTATACTGTGCACTTCATAAATTAATTGCAATATGTCGGCACCATCAAGATGGAAGCTGCTCAAGAACACTGACCAGTAGAGTATGCAATCTGGATGCTGGAGCTATAGAATAAATGGCCTTGGTTTTTCTAGTGGAAAAAAGATAAGAAAATATTTATAAAATATTTTGAGTTATTTAGAAAGTTGTCCAAACAAGTAGATTAGTAATATAGTTCAAGCATTAGATTTTCAAGAAATGTCTTATTCTGAATGTTCTTTTAATATTAATAATAACATGGTAATAATTATATAAGTGAAAAAGGTCTTCAATGCTTTTTGAAAGAAAACACAGCCATAGAGATAACGCCCAAAGTCCTTAATAAATACATTTAGGGCATGATGTTACTGAAGGGTTTTCAGGCAGATTCACTGTCTCGATACGGTACAAAGAACATCCATTTTAAGCAATTTTAAGTTTGATAATTAAGAGGAAAACTAATTGGTTTAAATAGTCATTTATAGAATAGATGAAAAATGCTATTGAAGTAACTGATGATTAAGAAAGAAATTAGTTGACAAGTCATTGACTCCTGCATTATATACCACAAATCTCATTTATTCCCTTGAAAGCTTTTGTATAACTGAAAATTACTGTTAAAATAAAAATTGAAGAAGAAAATAGTAATTACTCCTAAAAACTTTACAGCAGATAGCAGCAGGGGTTATTCCTAATATAGACTACTAATGATCTCTTCAATTCTTTCCACAAATAACAAAGAGGGCTTTCATCACCAACTTTGTAAAAGCAGTTTTCTATAAATCTGTTTTGAAACAATAGATTAAAACTAGTGGCAAATATCTAGAAAGCTTTCTCCAAATATCTATATTGTCAGGAAATCCTTTGGCAAGAAAATACGGGTAAAACAAACACCTTTGCAGAATCAGCACCACGCCCTCTGAACTACATGTCATTAAATTGAAACAAAAATGTAATCGAGAAGCAAAGTAAACTACCAAGAAAGTTATTTCCGTTACTATTAAAAATGACTGGATGCTAAATAAGCCAGCAGTGGCACAAAGTTCAAACGTACTTTGCAAAAAGGGAAAAATCTATGAATCAATTAACAGCATGATTTTTTTAAACCAGATCACTTACCCCCAAAGGAAGAGCTAAAACCTGCTGCTATATTGCATCATAAAATATTACATAACCTTAAGTAGAGACTACCACAAATAGAACAGGATATTGCCTCCTCCATTTTCTCTTTTATTTCATCCTCATAGCTCAATCCCTTCCCTCTCCAAACTAACACACCAAGCTTTCCCCTTGTTCCCCAGCAGCCAGACACTTCAGTGACTCCCAGAGTGAGAGCAAAGTGAGCCACTGCCCTCACCACATCCCAGGAGCCTCTGCGGGAAAGAACAGCCCTGGGAACAACCAATACCATATGCAGGTTAATGGAAGGAAGTATCAAAGTCAGTGTCCTGCATCGTCACGCAACATTACTCTCCACTAGACAGTGCTGCAGCCCTCCGGCGCCGCGTGGCCACTCCCTGGCTGTGCTCACCTGTTAGCCTCAGCTCCTCCAGATGCTCACCCACAGGGCACCCGGGGCACACTTGGCAGCCCACTAGGGCATGGGAAGAGAGGTCAGAGGTTGTATTTACATTTATGCTTACTAAAATAAAACAAGAAAATGGAGCCTAATATTTAATAAATGGTTGATGTAAAACACTTTATTTACTACATTTTAATTCCCAAGGGAGTGAGGGGGCACACATTAATAACTGAATCATGGCCACAGGTGTAAATCTGGACAGGCCTTGGACCCTGGCAAGAAGGTCATACTAGCACTGGAAGCAACATCCAACCACAGAGATCGGACTGGCCAAGGTCACAGTGCGAGGTTGTGGCACAGACTGAACAGAGCCCAGGAAGTCAGAATCCCAGGTTGGTGAGGCCGTACTGCCTTGCTGCATGACAGAAAACCAAGTAAGTCTGTAAGTGACTTTATCAATAAGGGGCTGAGATAAAAAGTCATATGGAAGGACAAGATGGGTAGTTCCCTTGCCCCTGCTCTTGCTTCTCCCACTAAGCACAGCTGCAAACCCAGAGAGGGCACATGAGGCAACCCAGGATCACTCTGCGAGGGGGGGGAGGGCAAACATGGCCAGCGCCCAGGAAAAGCATCACAGTGTCAGGTCTCAGTCCCCACCCAGCAGGGGAAGGCCATCAGGCACAGTGCTCCCCAGACCCCACCCAGCTACAGCAGGCACCCAGCTGGGCTCATCCTCCAGACAGAACAGAGCTCCTCCGACAACACCAGATGAACCACCTGCAGGAGGCCATCAGAGCCTCACCAGAAACCAGTGGTCAGGGTGTCTCCTTACCACTGGGCCTGAGATGTCCCTTTCCTACTGAGACATACAGGAGTGAGGGTGGAACCAGAGAAGGCACCTGCCACAGCAAGCACCTGGTCAAGGAGACTTTATGGCAAAGGGCCCAGGGCTCTCTGTACTGACCAGATACAGCTAGGTAGCTGGAGGCAGATGTCCTATCTCCCACCAAGATACACCTGGTGGTCAGCCTCAGGAAGCCCCTCCCATCCTGCAGACCACACCAGCAGAGAACCTTGGGATCCCCAGGGAACCAGAAAAAATAAGCGGACCAAAACAACACAGCTAAGACTCTGAAGATAAAACTGCCATGGGAATCACAGTCCATAAAGCTCAAGATTCATGTGCTAAACCTAAACAGGGTGAGTGACTGCTAAAATACAAGATGTAAATAGAGCTCAGGGACTCCTTATATAATAGAGAAAATGCCTAGCATACAATTGAAAATTATCTGTCATAGCAAGAATTAGGAAGATCACAACTTGAATGAAAAAAGACAATAAGCTGGTCAACAGTGGTATTAATCTAATGTTGTAATTAGTTGACAAGGATTTTAAAGCAGTAGCCATAAAAATGCATCACCAACCAATTAAAAATTCTCTTGAAATAAATAAAAAAAATAAATCTCAGAAAAGTTATTTTTGAAAAACAAATGGAAATTGTAGAACTGAAAAATAAATTAATAGGTATAAAAATTTGCATGATGGGCTCGATAGCAGAGCAGAGAGGAAGGATCAAATCAGTGACTTTAGGACAGAACAATAGGATTCACCCAATATGAAAAACAGAGAGAAAATACATTTGTTTTTAAAAAAATGACTGGAGCTTCTCTCAGGGACCTCTGAGACAAGAGTTCCAACGTTCATATCATTCATTGAAGTCCTGAAAAGAAAAGAGAAAAGTGGAGGCTGAAAGAGTGTTTAAAGATATAATAGTTGAAAACTTCACAAATTTGTTAAAAAACATAAACCTACAGATCCAAAATGCTGAACAAACCCCCTCAAAATATTTTTGAAGTGCTGAGAGAAAAGAATGATCAGCCATGAATTCTATATCTAGCAAAGCTACCCTTCAGGAATGAAGGGGAAATAAAAACATTCTCAGATGCAGAAAATTAAATAATTTGCCATTAGGAGGACTATCCTTAAATTTTGTTTAAATGAGGCACTTCAAACAGAAAGAAAATAATAAAATAAAAAATTTCAGGGAATCAAGAAGAAAAGAAGGAACAGTGGAAAGAGGATACATGGATATGTACAACAGACTATCTTTTTCTTCATGAATGCTATGTTATTTTTGATAATTGAATAAAGAATGACAATATCTTCTGATTTGTAGGAAAATAATATTTTAAAGGGACTGATAAAGGGACCTAAATGGAAATGAGGTTTCCATACTTTACTGAAAATGATAAAATATTGACACCATTCAACTGTTATAAGTCACATGTGTATATTATAAAACCTAGAGAAACATTACAAAAACTATACAAAGAGGCACATCAAAACATTAAACATTAAAACATTATCTTTTATTAAAGATAAATCAAGTTGGAATTCTAAAATAATATTAAAGTTATCCAGAGAAAAGGAAGAAACAAACACAGAGGAGGAATTAAGAACCTGAAAAACAAATAACAAAATGGCACTTTTAGGCACTAATATACAAATAATTAACTTAAATGAAAATTGTCTAATTATACTAATCAAAAGATAGAAATTAGCAAAATCCATAAACATGACCCAACTATGTGCTGCTTACAAAAATCTCTTATACAATAACATAGACAGGTTGAAAACAAAAAGATAAAAATAGATATACCATATAAACATTTAATTTTAAAAGACCAGTAGTAGCTATATTAATATCTGATAAAGTAGATTTCAGAGCAAAGAAAATTCCTAGAGACACAGAGGGTTATTCTATATTGATCAATTCACCAGGAAAAAATAATGATCCTAATTGTGTATGCAACAAACAAGAGAGTCTCAAAATACATGAAGCAACCACAGATAGAACAGAAAGGAGAGAAATACAAATCCACAGTTACAGTTGATGATTTCAATAGCCTTATCTCAAGAATTGATAGTACTACTAGAAAGAAATTCAGCCAGGATACACAGGGTCTGAACAATAAAGTCAACCAACAGAATATAATTGACATACATAGAACACTCTACACAACAAGCCAATACTTTTTTTTTCAAGTATACATGGTTCATTTACCAAGACAGTTCATATGTTTGGGTAATAAAATAAATGTCAACAAATTTAAAAGAATTAAAATGATACAGAGTATGTTCTTCAACCACAATGGAATCAAACTAGAAATCAAAAACAAAGAGAAAAAAGGAAAATTTCCAAACAAATTTCTAAATAATCCACAGGCCAAATAGGACAGAAATTTTTTTAAAAGCAGAGTACAGAATGAAAGCAAAAAACACAATCTATCAGAATATGTAGCTCACATTGATAGCAGTTATAAGAAGGAATTTCATAGCATTAAACATTTACATAAGAAATGAGAAAATGTTTATATTCTTACCTCAAGAAACTAGAAAAAGAAAACAAACAAAATAAATCTAAAGGAACCAGGAGGCAAGAAATAATAAAAGAGCAGAAATCAATGAAAATGAAAATAGGCAAACAATAGAGAAAATCAATGAAACAGAAAATTAATAAAATTGACAAACCTATAGCAAGGCTAACAAAAATAAAAGGAGTGAAGGCACAAATCACAACTATTAAGACTGAAATAAAAGATACCACTACAGATCCTGCAGTCATTAAAAAGATAACAAGGGAATACTATGAACAAATTTATATTTGGAAATTCTCCTACTTAGAAGAAATGGACAATTCATTGAAAACCACAAACTACCAAAACTCAACCATAACAACATAGACAATATCAATAGTCCTATAACCACTAAAGATGTTGAATGGTTATAATTTAATTTCTAATTTAAAAACCACCCAAACAGCAATCTCTAGGACAAATGATTTTACTAGATAGGAGAATCCTACCAAACATTTAAAGAAAAATTAAAACTGGTTTTACCCAATCTCTTCTAGATAATGAAAGAAGAAGGAACACTTTCTAATTCATGTTATGATGCCACTATTGCCCTGAAACCAAAACCACACAAAGAGAATGAAAAAAAAAGAAAAGAAAAGAAAAAAAACTATAGCTCAATACATCTAATGAATTTATGCAAAAATCCTAAATAAAATATTAGCAAATCAAATCCAGCAATACATAAAAAGATATACATAAGCATGACCAAGTGGATCATTCCAGGTATGTATGGCTAGTTCAACATTTGGAAATTGGTCTATATATTCCACCATAACAACAAGCAAATAAGAAAAATCATATAATTGATGGATAAAAAGCATTTGACAAAATCCCACACTATTCATGATAAAAATACAAATTAGAAACAAAAGGAAATTATCCCAACTTGATAAAAAGTGCCTAACATCTACCAAACAAACAAACAAACCAAAAAAACAAAACACAACTTACAGCTAATGTCATACGTAATGGTGAAAGAGTGAATGCTTTCTCCCCAAGATCAACAACAAGGCATGGCTCTACCACTCTTATTTAACATAGTACTAGAAGTTCAAGCCACTAAAAAACAAGAAAAAGAAATAAAAGGCATACATATTTGGAAGGAAGACACAAAAGCTGTCTGCATTTGCAAATGATATGATTGTTTGTGTAGTATATCCCAAAGAATTTACAAAGAAAATTCCTAGAATAATAAATAAGTTTAGCAAGGTCACAAGACACAAGATCAGCTCCCCAAAATCAATTGTATTTCTACATAATAACAATGAACTTGTAGTGACTGAAACTAAAAACATATTATCACTTACAATCACACCAAAGAAAATAAAATACTTAGATATATACTTTTAAAAAAAATATACAGAAACTCTATGCTGAAAATTTAAAAATGCTCATAAAAGAAATAAAATAAGACACCAGTAAGTGGAGAGACATACCATGTTCATGGATCATAAAATCCAATATTAGTAACCATGTCAAATCTTCCCAAATAGATCTATAGGTTAAATATAATTTCTATCCAAACTCAATAAGGTTTTTTGTAGATACAGACAAGTTTATTCTAAAATTTTTATGGAAAGGCACAGGCAAAAGTATGAAAATCTTGAAAAAGAGTAAAGCAGGAAGAAGCAGCCAACCCGATACCAAGTCTTCTACCATAACTGCAGTAACTAAGACAGTGTGGTACTGTGCTGAAGGGACAGTCATATAGATCACTGGAACAGAAGGGAGAACACAGAAATAGACCCAGACAGATATTCTCAATTGGTTTTTTTATAAAGGTGCAAAAGTAATTCAATGAACAAAGGCTAGCTTTTTCAAGAAATGATACTGGCACAACTGGACATCTAAGGACAAAAAAAGAAAGAAAGAAAAAGAGCCCTGCTAAGAGTATGCAAAAATTAATTCAAACTGAGTCATAAGCTTAAGTGTAAAATGTACAACTATGAACTTTAAGAAAAAGACTTAGGAGAAAATCTTCAAGATCTAAGGTTAGGCAAAGAGTTCTTAGACTTGAAACCAAAAGTACCTCCATAAAGGGAAATATTGATAATGTGGAGCTCGTTGAAATTTCAAACTTTTGCTCTGTAAGAGCCCACATGAAAAGGATAAAAAGACAAGCTGTAGTCTTGGAGAAAATATTGGCAAACCACGTATCTAACAAATGACTAATATCTAGGACATATAAAGAACCCTCAAAATTCAACATTAAAAAGATTTAATTAGAAAATGAGCAAAAGACATAAAGAGACATTTTCCTGAAAAGGATATATACATGGCAAATAAGCACATGAAAAGATATTCACCATCATTAGTCATTAGGGAAATAAAAATTAAAACCACAATGATATCACTGCACACTTATCAGAATGGCTAAAATGAAAAAAAGAGACAACACCAAATGCTGGCAATGATGCATACATTGCTGGTGGGAATATAAAATGGTACAGCCACTGTGGAAACAATTTGGCAGTTTCTTATAAAATTAAACATTAAACTACCATATAACTCACCAATGGTACCTTTAGACATTTATCCCTGAGAAACAAAAACTATATTCACACAAAACCTGTACACAAATGTTCATAGCAGCTTTAATTGCAATAGCCAAATACTGGAATCAGCCCAGATGTGCCTCAGCAGGTGAACAGCTAAACAAACTGTGGTCCAACCACACCATGGAACACCCAGTACTCAGCAATAAAAAGGAACAAACTATTGATACATGCAACAACAAATTTCCAGGGAATTGAGTGAGAAAAGCCAATCCGAAAAGGTTACACAGTGTGATTCTAGATATACAATATTTTTGATAGGGTAAAATTTTAGAAATGGAGGGCAGGTTAGTGGTGGCTAGGATTAGGACAGGGGCGGGAGGAGGGCACAGGTGGAAGGAAGTGGGTGTGGTTATAAGAGTGTGGCAGGGGAGATTCCTGGGGGTGGAACTGTCTGTCTTGACTGTGGCAGTATGCAGGAACCAACACGTGATCAAGTGACACAGAACAAATGAAAACAGGGAATACCAAATAAGACAGGTGGATTGTGTCAATGTCAAGATCCTAGTTGTGATATTGTACTACATCACCACCGGAAGAAAGAGTGCAATGGGATCTCTCCCATTGTATTTCTTATAACTACAGGTGAGTCTATAACTATGGCAATCAAAATTTCAAGAAAAAAGTAAAATAACTGGCCATGACTGGGTCAGTGCTCTGAGCTGGGCTGGTGTTTGACCCAGAGACATCCCCTCACCCCCAGCAGGCTCCTGCTCCTGCCTCTGCTGGCCTAGATACAAAGCAGGACAGTTTGAGTAGGGTGAACCACCCTGCCATGTCTGTTCCTGTTGATCCATGTGGAGGAAGTGACGCTCAGAGTGAACTCACCATCCAGACTCAAAAACCAGGACATGCAATCTGACACGGGGTTTGACAATGAACAAAGTGCTTGAGATCAAGAAACTTCCAGAAAAGGCAAGGTGTATGTTTGGAATGGATTTTTGAGAGATCTCTTTAAGAACAAGAGACCACAATGTCTTCGTATTCCTCGTGTCTATAATAACAGGGAAGAAAAAAGACAATAGGCAAAATCAAACTGTAGAGTGAAAAGCCATCCTCTACCAACCCCCACATCACAGGCACTGGTCTGGGCCCTCACACACATTATCTAACAGTCTCTAGCAACCTGGAGAAGTAGCTATCATTATCCCCGCATTAAAGATGAGGAAACTGAGTTTCAGAGTAGTTCAGTAGCTGAGTAGCCATGCTTATCTCTTATGTAGCAAATTAAGAACCTGGAGCCTGTTTCCATGGTACCTATTTAAAAATCTGGTAAGGTGGAAAAACAGGGACAATTGTTTTACATTGAAGGTTTCTGCGTCCCTCACCAGTTCTCTGTGAGCTAGGACAAGATCACAATCCTAGGTCACTGAAGAGCCCAACTTAGTATCTCAGCACGCAAGGGGAGTTCAGAGCCAATCCTATATTTGCCTTTGGAAGTGCAGGGGATTGCTCGAAACAAACCTCATCTTAACCAGTTTTCACCCCGTCTTCTTATCAAACCACCAACCAGATCTGCTAACAGCCAAGTGCCAAGTCGGACCTGGGTTCTCTCATCAGTCTTGGCCCAACTTCTGGCAAATGCATCAAAATATAGCCTGTGGAAGTAAAAAGCATGCCCTATTAACCTATTCATCGGTGATTCATCTCCCAACACAAATAAGAGTTGGTTTTGACTAACCCCTTCCTTAGTAAAGAGATGACTGTGAAGTTCAGTGCGTATCAAGGTTCTTTTACCATAAAAGTGCTACTGAAGTGCGGCCTGTGGCAGATGACTCGAAACATGTTGACAAACCCGCGTGAAGCTGTGCTGCTGAAATCTTACAGGACAGCGACAATGGAGCTTCTTCCCCCAAGCTGCTCACATCCTGCAGATTGGCCAGATCCTGCCCTCAGATATGCACACAGGGCCTCCTGATTTCCATTTAAAGACTTCTGCAAAACTAGTCCTACTTGAGGGTTAGGGAAGCTCTGCCAGTGTCTGAGGATGACGCCGCCAGTTGAAATTTTCTAGACGCGACGGTTTAAATGGCTTGTGACTGAACTGGAAATACATCTACATTTCATTTTAATTATTGGTGATGACAACGGAAAACTCTGCCATCATTTTGTATTTTCCCTCTTTACCTTCTCCTTCAAAATGACTTTGTCATTATTTATTGTTGGCTGATTTCTATGTTAAGGAGAGTTCTGAACCAAAAATCCTTGAGCTCTCACCCCTGCTATAGACGGAGGGAAGTCAACCAACTTAGTTCCCTGGGGACCAGCAGAGCCAGGCAGTGTGGGCTGGTCCCGTTGCTTAGATAATAGGAGAGGAAATGCAACCCACTGTTAGGGCCGGGAAACCTGTTGGTTCAGCCCCAAGAGCAGAGCTACTCTGGAAACCCAGGAAGGAAACATATTCTTGGCTGGTGCTCAGTGACAGAAAGCAATGCTAAAGCAATGCTCTTCTCCCAGAAACCTGGCAGTCGGCTCCCCCCAGGGAAGTCCAAAGCCTGAACACTCTGCACCAGGGCGGGTGCCTGCTGGGCACTGGTGGGGCCCTTGGAACTTTCAACACACCGCACAGAAATTCACACATGCCTTTAGCACCATTAACAGAAACAGCCTCTTGTTTCCAATTTGGCTGTAGATAATGAAATTAGCCCCCAAATTACCATAAAGTGGAACAAGTAAACACAAAAGCAGGAGTAGGTTTTCAGGCCTCCCCCCATACAGAACAGGAAAGTCTACAGCTTCTTCGCTGTTTAAATTCAAAGCAAAGCTTCTGTTTTTCCAAGTCGCTATTTTGACCCCAAGCAGATAAAGAACACTAAATGACACATTCAGCAGAGCCGCTCTGTTTACATCAGGAAATCCAGCCGGGCGGGCCGGGGGTCGCGGGCGGAGGCGGCCCGGGCGCCGGCCTCCCTCGCGCTCGCCGCGCGGCGCTGGCTCGGCCGCCGGCCCTGGCGCTCGGGCTGACTCCGTCCAGATGTGCCGCGGCTCCAGAGTGGCTGCCGCGCGCAGTAAATGGGCATCGGAGGCTCGTCAAGCGGGCCAGAGCAATTGCGGTCTCGCGGCCGCCCCGCCGGCGCACGGAAACGCGCGCTCCGGAGGGGACCGCGGCGGGGGCGCCCTGGGCGCGGGCGGGCGCGCTAATGACCGACCCGGGAAATGTTCCTGATGCGTTTGTACATTTCCTTGTAAATGTTTTACACTCCGAAAGAAAGGGGAATGCTGTGTATCATTTGGAAATGTTGGCCGTCTATAGGTCCCTGTGGATATTACTGCGTTAGTACGACTTGTAACCGGAGCAAGAGAAACATAAAAAAGTTGGGAAACACTGCCAATTAGTCATTACAGGGAGATTGTAAAAACAAAAGAAAGAGAAAGAGGAGGGAGGAGAAGGAATCAAAGAAGAATAAAATGCCCCAGGAAAAAAAAAAAAAGTAAAGGAAACTAGATGCGTTTTTATGGTGTTCAGGGAACAGAACGTGGAGCAGGACGGCTGGCGGCCTTCTCGTGGGGACCTGCTAACAGCGAGTCCCGGCGCAGCCTGCAGGGGCCCGCGGTCTCCCGAGCCGCGTCTCTTCGCTGTCCCTGTACATCTCGACCTGGGTCGTGGGCAGGCAGTGCCGTGTGCTTTGGAGCAGGACCCAGCTGTGCAAAATCCAAGCGAGACATTTATTTCTGATCGCCCGGCCCGACACAGGCGTCGCTAGCTGAGTTGTAATAAAAAGAAGACAGGAACCATTTTTTTTACAATCCCAAGTCCCTGCCAGCCACTGGCTTCAAGCAGACTGTGGCCATGCTTGCTGAAAACTGTTTTTAATTTTACAGTAATTCTGATGATTGAAATCCTTTTTGTTTTCCGGCTTTTTGCCAGACTCGAGTCCAAGAACGGGTAACATCACAATCTGAAATGGATCCCGATGAGCCTCCCAGCCCGTCCTGAGTGACGTTGTTGACCCTTTTCAGGGCTTAAGAGATACTGTGTACCGCAATGCCAGAGTGGCAGGAGGCGCAGGCCCAGCTGGACAGTGCTCCTCCCAGGGAAGGGCTGTGGCCTGGAGCCTCCAGGCCGCAGGGGTGGGAGGAGAGGAAGCCGGGCGCTCCCCAGGGACGGAGGCCAGCGCTGCTGCAGGAGAAGAACCGCTTATCTCAGCAGCATGAGGAGAAGGCTGGCAGCCAGGGCCCTCGGCTGCAGCGATCTGAACCCCCTCCTCTTCTGAGTCATGAGAACAGCCACATGTGCTCGCATCCAGCCCCTGGCAAAGGGAAGACTTTGCTAATCAGCTGGGGTCCTTCTTGGTGTCTGGCCACAAGTCAGCAGATGCACAGCTCAGCTTTACCAGGACAGAATGTCTTGCATAAGATCTGTTTCAAAAACAATTATATGAGCAAATTATCCTGGCTTCTAGCAACAGATTTTAAAAATCTAGTAGCAAGATCTCAAAAAGTGATTAAACCACAAACACTATTTTAAAATAACATTAAACCTGACAAGAGATGAAGAATTCTTATACAAACATCAAGAACATCAACATCTACTCCTCAAGCCCAAAACCTCTCCACATGTGGCATCTCTGAAATTCTGGAAGGGACTTATGTGTATCTGGGCCTTCTTCAGAGACAGAAATGAATACAGCAAAAAGTCCTTATCTGGCAACAGCTTTGACCTTCATAATATACAGCATTGAAATCTGTCAATGGAAAAATTGTCATCAGGGACTAATTGGTAAATCCTTGTGAACAGCTTGGGCAGATTTCACTAATGACAAGGTCCACAACGGTAGTGTCATGATTTTGCTGACTGCCTGTTCCAGCAGCTGTTATTTCTCCACCGCTTCTCCATACAAGCCGTGTGCCTGTCTGGCCTGTGCCCCTGAGACCCTCCTGGCCACTCCTCTCACTCCTGTGACCCACACCGTCTCACCTCCCACCCACCCACAGCAGAACCCTGCAGCTGACACCTTGGCCTTCCACTTTTCCCTCTGCAGACTGGATTCTTCAGCCATTATCTTCGTACTAATGGGAATGATTTCGAAACTTAAAGCTTTGATAGGTGCCCAGTAACTACTTACTGAAGACATCTGAGCGCCTAGAAGGTCAAATATAATCTCTTTACAGGAAGAAGCCAGGAAATAGTAATGAGGTTGAAGAAGAAGCTGGAGTGGGGAGGGAGAAAGAATTCATTCTGGTTAAACAATATCATAGTAATTGCATTGCATTATTTTTGCATTTTAAAGCACTCTCGCTGTCTGTCCTGCGCTGGAGTTTCTGGCCTTGTCTCTGGTTTACTGTACCACAACATTCTCAACAAGACTCTGAAAGAGTGATCAAGAAGGCTCTTTCGCTAGAGAGACTCATTCCCAGTTTTAATATCTCTCAACAAAACTGTGCTGGCACGTTTCCTGGGTGCGTGGCCAGTCAGCGTGCACAGCGCAGGAGCAAGTCCCAGGAGGCCCCGAGTCTCTAGAGGACCGCACACTCTGAAAGGCGACCCTGGGGAGAGGACATGCACGTAAGCACACAAGTTATCGCAGCACAGCGAGCGCTGCGGGAGAACACACTGCCACGGCAGCACAGGAGAAGGTGCACGCGATCCTCTCCAAGCCAAGGATGACCTCACACTGCTCGTTCCCTTTGCGTACAGCCTGTGGCCCCAGTAGCTGCAGGAGGGTGAACGCATCGTCCCCACCCTTAGGAATTCACCCCATCACACACCTAGACAGAGACAAATAATTAAGTAAATCTGACTCCTAAGCCACTTCTATATTCATTCATTAATTGAACACTAAGATTTCACTCCCTGCGTCTGACAGTTTGAACTAACACACTGACACGCTGGTATCGTTCAAGAATCATATCCATAGGGAATCAGACATACTCCTAGCTCTAATCCAGTCCAGACAAAGAAGGCACGGTTCCTGTCCACAGATGGCAACATCCAGGGGACAGGGGGACAGTGTTGGTGTGCTCCCAGCCACATCCCAAGCACGACAGACACAGGGATGAAAGGTTCCCTGTCCTGAGGCCAGAGGGCCACACCTTCCCTGGAACAGACCTGCAGCATGCCCCTTACTTCAGTCGTCCTAGTGCCAGTGCTGGAACAACAACCCAGTGCCACCACGTAGTGACAAAACGAGTGAAGTCTCAGTCTGCCGAGAGGCCGGAGGAACATGAGAGTCATGTCATGGGACTTGTCAACCCAGTTAGCTTTAAACCTAAACAGGTGACCTGGTTCATAATGAGACCCTCCCTGCTTTGGACGGTGTTGGTGTCTGCACAGCTAGGAGGATATATTCCCTTTTTAATGTGAAAATAAATTAGAGTGATAGGAGCTTAGAGAAATAGCAGCACAGATGACATGCCTTAGGCCAAGGGCTATTAAAAAAACAAAACTCTGTAAATGGAAGCAAGGCTCAGAAAGCACAGCCCTGAAGTCTTGGCTCACAGTGCAAAAAAAAAAAAAAAAAAAGACTGGTGGGTGGGGGAGTTTCCTGAAGCCATGAGTAAAATCTGGCAGAAGCATCTTATATAGCCTTTTTTGGTTTCAATCCGCATGACATCACAATCTATGAATTTTGCTGTTATTGGATTTGAATGAACTTGTAGATTCAAAACAAAACCCATTTGAAACAAGCTCCACAAAGCAACTCTATCTTCCCCCCAGCGGTTAAGTACATTTCCTAATCGCCTTTTTCTGTCCTGGATTACAAAGGGGATGGCAAGGCCTGCCCAGGACTGGCACACCAAGTCCAAACTGCATAGACACACACACATAGACACACAGACAGACATGTACATACACACACACACAGAGACATGTGCACACACATAGACATATACATACACACAGACGTGCACACGCATACCCAGGTACACACTCAGATATGTACACACAGACATGTGCATATACATACACAGACATGTACACACATGTACACACATGCATACATGTGCACACAGAGACATGTATTTACACACACGTACACAGACATGTGCGTGCACATACACAGACATGTACATTCATAAACATACACACCGACAGACATGTGCACACATACATACACACAGGCAGACCTGTGCACAGACACACACACACACACACACACACGCCGAGTCATAGCAGTGGCAGCAGGAAAAGTCCCAGGGAGGCTGGACTGCGCTGTGGACTCCGCCTAGGAGAACCCCGCCCTGGTTTCTGTTCCCTCTCTCCCCATTCTCATTCCTGTTATACTGACTCTGCCCAGCAGGGGTGAGAAGAAGGACTTAGACCAGCCCAGCCCTGCAAACAGGATCTGGGCTTTGAGGAAACCAGGGCAGACAGAAGAAATGAAACCTACACAGCAGTCCTGATATGACAGGTGAAGTATTCTACCTATTCCAAGCATCTCCTCTTCTTTTGTGGAATTTATTTCTAAACTGGGCATGATATGTGTAAGGATCAGATATATTTATACATATAATATAGATAAACACAGAAACAAAGCCCAGCATTCTTCCAGATGTGTAAGATCATTCCAAAAACAAAACAAAACAAAACATGAATTAGCAGGGTTTTTTAAAGAAAGACCAGCTATGCCACGGTTATTCGAAGAGCTATGCAACCAACATACCCAACACATATGCAAATAACTCTGTCAAGGAATGTTTTCCTCCCTCCCTTCTCTATGCCTACCTAAAGTAATTAGTTGGAATTACAGGTTACAGGCATACCATTTCGCGAAAAATAGTTCATCTTGATGAGTTTAATAAAGGACAAAAGGACAGAGGGGTCCTAAAATCCCCACTGTCTCTGCTCACACTGCAAAAGCCTAGGACTCCAAACTTTTAACATTGTGAGTCTCTATTGTGGGTGACTCTCCCAGGGGACATTTAGCAATGTCAGGAGACTTTTGAGGGTGTCATGACTGTGGGGTGTGGGTGCTACTGGCTTCTAGTGGGTAGAGACCAGGTAGAGACTCAACACCCTGCAATGCACAGGACAGCCCCTCACCCAACACAGAATAAGCTGGGCCCAATGTCAACAGCACCAAGGTCGAGGACCCCTGATTTGACACATAAGCCCACTGCCTTCCCCTCCCAAGAGAGTACAGCACAGCTCTCCCACAGTGGTCTCTGACTTCATAGCCAGCCAGGCCAGAGCCAGCGTGGAATCCACAACTGCTTGGCAGAGAAACCCAACAATTGAATGTGCCCACCAGAACTAGAAGTCGGCGTGCACCACGCAAGCAGGAGTGATGGGCCCAAACGCCTGCAAAACTGAGTTGAAATAAAAATCAGTGTCACCCTCAGACCACGGTCACCCTCTGCCAAGTAGTTAGTGAGAATTACAGGCATATGATTTCAAGAAAAATATTTTATCTTGGTGAGTTTTATAAAGGAAAAAATGAAAGCATTTGACCCATTATTCAGTAGCAATATTCATTTGTGGTCTGTATTTGATTTTCTTGAGTAAGATGCAAAGACTTTAGAATCAATGTCAGAACAAATGACAGCTACTGCAAACGGCAGCCGTCAGGCTTTCTCATACAGTCAGAGCGTCTCACTGGCGTTCAGCCTGGAGAAGCCTGAATGAGCAGTCCTACCTCAAAAGAGGGCAAAACTGTCCTCAGCAGAGAACAGCAGGCTCTCCGCAGTCCCTCCTGTTAGGGACTTGCTTGTGAGTTCTGAGCAAGCGTGTCTGAGAGAGAAACCTGCAGATTAGCTGCCTTAGGCCTGACCTTGGCAAGTCATTTTACTTCCTGAACCTGAGTTTTCTAACCTATAAGATGGGCTTCAATGCTAATAAAACAGCTGGCAGTGTCTGGGTGGCTTGCACGTGTCATCTCACTTAACTCTCCTCACAGGCCTGTGAGGACTGCGCATGTGACAAATGAGGAAACCGAGTCCCGGAGTGGCTGTATAGTCGCCAACGTCTCAACCCAGATTGCCTGTCTCTCAACCATTCTGCTCTTGCTAATGACTCTGGCTTCTGGGCAGAGTAAATGAGTGATGTGCACTCTGTCCTTTGAGTAGTTCTCAGCGACTGGCAGTCACTAAGTTCTCTCTCTGTGAGTGTTGCTGGCAGAGTCAGCCACAGGGGAGCCGTGGACACGGATTCACGTCGCAGGAGAACGTGGTGGCATCCCACTCTTACACCCACTGACACTGCTCCCTGAAATCGCACAGTAGGCCTGGGGTTTAAGAAATCCTGATAGGGAGAAAGTCTAACAAGGAGAGACCATTAAAATTTAGTCTTTTTGTGTAAAGGAATCCCTCAAACGTTCTCATCATGATGCTGGGCAAGTGGTGAGGGTTCTTTCACATTGCTCTTCTATGAGTGGAAAGAAACCTAAATGTTCCCACTCCCAGTTGCCATTTTCAGATGCTTCAGTTCTTTCTCCAGGAGCAGTTATGGGGTTGCCCACTAACTTTGTACCTATAACCTAGGCTGTTTTGAGTGCTTGAAGGATTCAGATAGGAGCTGAGAGATGCAAGTTCCTAACTCCACCCGCCACTAAGTTGGCCTTGGAAGTGGGACTCCTCTCGGGTAAAAGAGGGGCACCTCATGGGCTGTCATGACAACTGAGCCAGAGGTGAGGATGTGCTTTGAGTAAAAGTTCAAAGCACCAAATATGAACAGCCCTTATATGGACAGCACCCAGAGCTCCAAAGTTCCCTCTCACCCTATGTCTCATTTGATTGCACAATCGCCCGTGTAACAGTGACAAAACGTACTGCTTTTCCCAGTTCAGAAACGTGGAAACCGACACCCCCCCAAAGTGGGATAACTGACCCTGGTGACACAATCAGACCAACTTCCATGAACGGAATTATCCCTACTGGGTCAGTGTCATCGTTCCAGTCCCAGGTTACACAGGACTGACCTCTGGCATCTCCAGTGTCACTTGTGGAGTTTTCAACTTTGCTCTTATTACCAACACCTAAAGCATCATAATGCACATTTCCGATGCTCTCGGCAGCTGCAGGTGAAGCTCGGGAACTCTGGCGACGGCCTTGGTAATGCGGCAGGGGTGTGTGTCCGACACATCCTGCTCCTTGTGTAACATTGTTCTTTGTACTCTCACCCAAAAGCAGTTAAAAATAAGAGCGGCCGGGCTGTGCAGGCACACAGGGCTTTGTTTGCAGGACTGGGGTTTGTCGGTCTGTTGGTAAGACAGCCGTATTCCTAATGTCATTGTCTGCGGACAAGAGACCATCCACAGGATCTAAGCAATTTTGTGACAGTATGTGTATGACAAAAGCTTGAACATAAAAAGAAAAACATATTCATGTGGGACTTTGAAGACAACACCATTCTTTTCTCTTCTGGACAAAATGAACACCCACCAGACATGAAGAAATTGCTAAATGAACACCAGATGAATGAAGTTCGCCCTTTTAAGTGCCTCTGCCTACAAAGTCACCCTGTGTGAAGTACTTCTACAGGCCTTGTACTGTGCACAGAAGAACTACCTGCAGTCTCCTCTCCTGGAGGCACCTGGAGGACTGCGTCTATGCAGGCACCCGCCTGTGGCATGTGTTCATGGAGCCCGAGCTGACTTCTCAGTTTCCTGCTGCCCCACTCTGTCTGAAAGCTGTCGCATCTGTATCTGCCTCTCACACTGCTCGCATTCACTCCTCCTGATGTGGCGAGGACTTAAAAACAAAGTCAACAGGTTTAAGACTGGATACTACTTAACAGCCAGCACAGCCCACTATCGAGGCTGAATGAGGCCAGCATTTGTTTCATGTGTAAGGCAATTTCTTCTTGAGACTTCCAACATTGAGTATTTTTTCATTTCTAAGTTTAAAGGCATTTTCCAGAAAGTTTGAGTTGCCAAAATTCTGACTTCTAGATAATGGGAATATTGCTATATTTTATACACATTTATCCAGTGATCATCAAACACCACTCAGACAAATTCAGGAATGATTTCTTGATGCCTGCTTTGACCAAGGCACTGTGTAAGCACTGTGGGAAAGCAGCAAACAAGGCACACAAAGTCTCCAACCCCAGGACAGAGCTTGCACCCGGCGGGGAGTGGGAGATGGCAACACGGGTGGAGCCCAGCACCGTGCCAGACACCAGCCTACAGAATGAAGCACAGGTGCCCGTGCAGGGAAGGAAGAGTGCGGTGCCACCACATGCGCCTAGGAATGGGCCAGCACCCTGAGGAGGAGGCGAGCCCTCTCCACAGCTAAGGTGCAATCTTGCGTGGTGCGATGGCATCTACGGCCTCTTTATCAGTTGCAGAGAACATGGCTCAGACTGTCTCTGAACAAACTGCACGTCCATACTCAGAAGGGAGGCATGCTTCCCGCGGGTGTGTGCACCAGAGATGCTGTTCACTGCAAAGGAAGGGGACTAAAGTCTGCGCCTGGCATTTAAGTCTCAAGATTAACAGAACAGCTAAAAGAGAAGCCTCCCCTTGGCATCTCTAAGCATCAAAGAGGAAAGCCAGAAGAATACAGAAACCCACCGTGCCCACCTCCCCCTCCCCTGTGTCCTTGGCCCCCACTTTGCTTTCCAGGGAAGGCCAGAGCTGTGCCACCGACATCAGGGGCACCGCTGCCTCTGAGTTCAGGGACACTGTCATGAGAGAGCAACATCAAACATACACCTGCTCCAGCAGAGCCTCCAAATGCCTCTCAATCTACACAGTGGCCTTACAGTGCCCAAAAGGCGGTCAGAGTTGGAAGGAAGGGTCACCAGGCCACCACGTAGGTCAGTCCCGCCTCACCGATTGCACAGTGGTCCCTGAAGCCCTAAGACCCTCCTGTGGCAGACCAAATCCCCAAACCCCGGGAGGGAACAAAAGTTCACCAAACACTTGTCACGTGCTAGGGGCCTCTCATATCTGACTTCCTCTGTAGGGCAATCTTGTGGGATCTGTGTTGTCATCCCCACTGATAGAAAACTGAGAGATTGACTCACTGTGACTGAAACCGGATTTAAAGTGGAGTCTATTCCTTGCCAAAGTTCAAAACCCAAGCTCTTTCTAAAATGCCATACTGTCTCCTGCCAGCCCCCTCCCTACCCCATTACACCCAATATCTGCAGTGTCCCAGGTATCCCTGGCTTCCCAGGCATGCCCTCCACGGCCAGCCCTTCCCTCCCGCAGCCCGGCCTGCCCCACAGGACACGCTCATGCTAAGACTCCAGCCCTTGTTAGGACTTGAGCTTTTCCCCAAGGCCTGCCTGGCTTGCCCCATCCTGTAGCAACATCAGAGATGGGAGGTCATTATACCTTGTGAACTTCTAGCCCAAACTCCTCTGTTTATAGGTGAGAAGACCAAGGCTGAAACAGGTAAAATGATGTGCCTGGGACAGCCAAGTGCACTAGCGACAGAGCTACCCTGGGGCTGGATCCCCACTGCTGAGCATCCTGCGCAATGTGCCTGATGCACCAGACCTTGTAGAGCTACTCCCAAAGTTTCATCTAGCACGTCATTAGCCTCCTAGGGCTTTCCTGATGGCACACTGTGCTTCCAAAAGCATCAAAAGGACAGCCTCCTGAAACCCTAACCATGGAGGCATGGACACATCTGTGTACACATACAAGCTTGATGCACATGAGCACATCTTCCTTGATGTGTCACAGAGAGAACAAAACCAGACAAGGTGTGTGTCATGGAATGCAGAGAGCTGTTGCATTTAAGATGATCAGGAATAGAGAATGTCATGCAGTCAAATCCGGGATTCTTGTCATCAACACTTTTTGGAAACAAACTCTGTCCACTGATCTTTGATGTATATTGTTTGATAACAGAAACATCGAAATCAAAAACTAAGAGAAAAAATGTAAAGGATCACACTGGTAGATGAACCGTATTCTATACGTATCATCCAGGTGGCAAATGAATCAAAACCATTGGAAGTGCGCTTTCCCACAGCATGCGGGAACGTGGCGCCGCTGCAGGTGAGCCGCATTTCAGGAAGGAAACGTGAGGCCTGTTGAAACAAGGCTGAGCACCATATAAACTGTTTCAAGGCACAATGTCGGTCTTTACTTTTTTGCTTCAGAATGGCACTTCTGGGGCCAGATGCGGTGGCTCACGCCTGTAATCCTAGCACTCCGGGAGGCCGAGGCGGGCGGATCGCTCAAGGTCAGGAGTTCAAGGCCAGCCTGAGCACGAGCGAGACCCCGTCTTTACTAATAATAGAAAGAAATTAATTGGCCAACTAAATATATATAGAAAAAATTAGCCGGGCATGGTGGCACATGCCTGTAGTCCCAGCTACTCAGGAGGCTGAGGCGGGAGGATCGCTTGAGCCCAGGAGTTTGAGGTTGCTGTGAGCAAGGCTGATGCCACGGCACTCTAGCCCGGGCAACAGAGTGAGACTCTGTCTCAAAAAAAAAAAAAAAAGATATAAAGAAGTATCTATAACAGAATCATGAGGAATAGAATAAAAATGTTGAGGAGAGACCAACTGACCTAATATAGTATAGTGATTTAAAAAATGAGTTTGAACTTGGGTTCTGAAATCAGAC
>CAUYRT010096596.1:0-27244 GCA_963574885.1 Lepilemur ruficaudatus
GGTTAATTGGCCAACTAAAAATATATAGAAAAAATTAGCTGGGCATGGTGGTGCATGCCTGTAGTCCCAGCTACTTGGGAGGCTGAGGCAGAAGGATAGCTTGAGCCCAGGAGTTTGAGGTTGCTGTGAGCTAGGCTGATGTCACGGCACTCTACAGCCCGGGCAACAGAGTGAGACTCTGTCTCAAAAAAGAAAAAAAAAAAGAAATGAAATCAGTATGTTGAAGATATACCTGTATTCACATGTTCTTTACAGCATTTTTCACAGTAGCCAAGATTTAGAATCCATCTTAGTGTCCATCAACACATGAATAAAGAAGATATGATTATATATAAAAATACACATGTACATACAAACAACGGAATATTATTCAGCCTTAGAAAAGAAGGAAATTCTGTCATCTCTGACAATGTAAATGAACTTGGAGGACCTTATGTTGAAATAAGTGAAATAAACCAAGCACAGAAGACAAATACTGCATGATGCCACATGGAATCTAAAAAATTGAATTCATAGAAGCAGAAAGTAGAACGTTATTGCCAGGGTTCAGGGAGTGGGGGAAATGAGAGATGATGGCCAAAGTATACAATTTTCCATTTTATGCAGGATGAGTAAGTTCTGGAGATTTAATGTACAGCCATTATAATACTGTACTTCACACTTGAAATTAGCTCAGAAAGTAGATCTTAAATGTTCTCACCCACACTCACAAAAAAGAAGGTAACTATGTGGGTTGATGGTTATGTTAGATTGTGGTAATCATTTCACAACATATACTTACATCAAAACATCACATTGTATACTTTAAATATACATGATTTGTATTAATATTTGTTAATTAGACTTCAATAAAGCTAGGGAAAAAAAGGAAAAAGTACATGAATTCATACAGGCATTTCCAATTCAAATGCAAGATTACAAGGCTCTATTTAACTTAATATTATATTTATTTATTTATTTATGAGTTTATGATTATTATTTTTTTTAGAGACAGGGTCTTTCTCCATTACCCACACTGGAGTGCAGTGGCGGAATCATAGCTAGCTAGCCTAAAACTCCTGGTCTCAAGTGATCCTCCTGCCTCAGCCTCCCAAGCAGCTGGGACTATAGGCATGCGTCACCATGCCCAGCTAATTTTTCTATTTTTTGTAGAGACAGGGTCAGCGTCTCGCTATATTGCCCAGGCTAGTCTCAAACTCCTGGCCTCAAGTGATCCTCCTGACTTGGCCTTCCAAAGTGCTAGGATTACAGGCATGAGCCACTATGTCTGGCCTTAATATTATATTTACATCTCTTTTATACAGAAAATCTCGGTCTTGGCATTAACATAATTATTCAATTCTTTTATCCAACTATATAAATCTATGTGCATGTGTATATAGTTTCAAAATAATAATACCAACATTATACTATTAGCAATAATACTACTACTGAAAAGTTTACAACTTTGCAATCCTTTTTCATCAAATCACTGTGTTGTGAAGTTGATTAAAATAATTCTCTGTGATTAACTCTCTAACTTCATAGTTAAGTTTACTTGTTTCATTTTCTCTTTAATTTTTAGGATTTACTGTTTCTTTTCAAAATTAAGTCTACATTAAAAATCTGTAAAATATTTATATGGTTTCAAAATCAAAGTTATAAAATAAGGCACATTTGGAGAAATCTAGTTTCCATCTCTGTATTATCTTCCTGATCCCTCCCCTCTTCTGACTGGATAACCATTTTCTTTAGCGTTTATGTTTAGAATTCTTAAAAAATAACCAAATAATAATTCTTCCCTCCTTATAAAAGAAGTGTACAATACACCGTATTCTGCCCTTGATTTCTGCACTTAGTACATGCCAGAGATCACTCCCCAGCATTATACAGAACTTCACACCCTGTCAGAGATGCATAGTAACCCGTTATGTGGACATCACATGGCATCAGTCAGTTCAGTCAGTCTCCTATGAATTGTTTCTGGTCTTTTGTTACTACAGGTAGAACTGTAATAACTAACCCCATACATATGTCCACTTATATATTTGCCATTGTATCTTTGAAATAGTATCCTAAATATCAATATGTTAATGCTATATCAATAGGTTAATGCACATGAAATCTTGCTAGATATTACCAAATTCCTCAGGGTTGTGCCATTTTGCCCTAATAATAACTTCAAAATTATAGAAACAGGTTTCAGCTTTCTATCCTATATTTGTGTTTTAGTAATAAATACATTTAATTTTAAGCAAGGCATTCTTATGATATAGGACAGAGGAATGTTAGGAGAAATATAAGCATGGAATTAGGAAAAAGAATATGAGCAAAATTTCAGAGCTAAGAAAGCAAGGTACTATGTTCAGAGAATAGTAATTGTCTAATTTGACTGAATGCTAAGTAAATAGATATGTCATAAGGTACCAAACAAAAAGCCAAGTGACTTTTACTTGGCTTATATTTAAACAAATACTACATGTTTTTGATCCTTTAAGGATACAACCTGAAGAACAATAAAAATAAAAATATTTATCTAATGTCAAAGCATTTTCTAAGTTGTGGCCTATAGTTGTTAAGTAACCTCCCAAAAGGAAATCCTTAGCAGATATATTTTTGCTGGAACAACTTTCATCTTAGTTAATTCCAAACTGCCATTTTAAACAAGCAAAAAAATATTATTACACACTTTTGTACATAGCTTTCAAAAGGTAAGCTCAAAGAAACAATACGTTTTTATAGTAGTAGTTATTAAAATATTGAGAAATCAGATTTTGCTTCTAGTTCAAATTGCATTATTCATTTTGAAAGTGCTGACTTCATACCACTCTTGTGTTTTATAATAATTACTTTATAACACTATAACCCAAATAATTGAGAGCAGAGGATAGTGCATAACTGTAAGAGAAATGCAAGGGAAAAATGATGAGATGGATCAGAGTGCTATCAAGCTAATTTACAATACCCACAACCTTAGAAAAATTAGAATGAATGCTTTTTAGCTTTGAAAAATATTTGAAGTTATGACAGCAACTTATAAATCCGCTCTTCTCATTACTTTCCTAATAAGAAAGAAGATGAAAAAACCCTATATGATCATATATTTAATTTTTAACATATCAGATATCAGAAAAGTCGGTTAGTCCACAGAGATCCCAAAGCTTTCTTACCTTTCATTGTGATGGCCCTTGTGCAGAATATGATTAGCTGTATGTTGCTCAAAGTAGTACTCCTCCAAGTTCAGCAGCAGCAAGGAAAATCTAAACACGGGGGTGAAAACAAACAACTTTTTTTCATGTTTATTTTTAGAAAGCAGCATATTTAAAATGCTTGATCCTAAAGTACTTTTCCATTCATGAATTTAACAGGCACTTATGAAGCATGTATCATCTGCCAGGCATTCCTCTCTACCCAGCAGGGGAGGACGCGCACAGACCGGCCTGCCTTGTGGTCAGATAACTGCTACGCCAAGAAAGAAATCATTCACCAGGTGGGTGTACTATCCTGTACCGAAACCCTAAATTTCATGAAATTAAACTATTATTGCCTGAACAAAGCTCAGAGCTTTCCCATTTACTGAATTTTCATCATTTGTTTCCCATGTTGAACACACCGGGCTTCTCTACCTCTCTCCCACCACACACCCACTCCAGTGTCCTGTCTCATGGTCATCTGAGTTTATCCTGTTACTCTCGCAAGACCATGTGCCTCTAGGAGACAGATCTTTAGATACCCTCCTGTAATAATCTACCTAACGCTTTAAGTAAAATAAGTAAACTAAACTGAATGGGATTAAAGCATAGTTCTTTTTAAAGTTTTGAATGGGACTGTAATGTTATTCTTTTTTAAGTGATTTAAACTTTTAAAAACAAGGTAATAAAAAATATTACTTTAGTTGTGTATGGCTACAGAAACAAATATATGGCAAGGAAATGAAAGCAGACATTTTGTTTGTTTCCTGGTAGAGACCAGGAAACATCAACAGCAGCTGGAGTTACAGAGGAAAGCCTTTCTGAAAAGTGTGGGAATTGAGAAGAATCCTGAAGTTCTGATATAGTCGAGCAAGATATTTAAATTAAGTATGTCAGATTACATGTCATATGCTTATTTCACTTCCTCTTGAAAACACCACTACAATGTGAATAAAAATATTTTTAAATGGTAAAACCCACAGACTAAAGCAAATTGGAGAGAGATAAAAGCAGAGAAGAGATATGAACAAAGCTGTAAGGAATGGAAAGCAGAGGGGAGGAATAAGCAGTGATCACAAATCAGAATGTCAGATACCTTCAGAGAGGTACCACTCAGGATAAAGCCAACTTAAGTCATAGGACTTCCAAAAAGTTCAGAACCTGCAGGTATCAGGTACCAAGAGGGCAGAGATGAAGCATCGGAGGATGGTTAAAAATGTGAGTGAGGACAGTGACCGCTGATTCTTTCCCTGATGGGTTATCCCCACCCCACTCTGGCATGTGGTTTTTCTACATAAAATGGAACAGGAAGCTCTAAATTAGATATCAGAAGAGCAAGACTGTAAAGTGAAAAAAGAGCAACTAAGCAAAAAGCAGAATACATGAACACTAGAAGGGAGACATACACCACTCCAAGCAGAACTCTGGTAAATTAGTTTTGGAAAAAATGAAATCGCACTAGAGAAAAGGCCTACGGATAGTGGCAACTGGAAGAGTCAGGTCTCTACTGCACCATCCAGGAAGGAAGCCCAACAGAAACAGCCCACTCCCTGTGACACGGAATTACATGTTCACACTTAAATATGAATGTCCACCCAAGACCAGCAACCTTGAACATGAAAGAACAAGAGCCGAACAAGCAGGAGGAATGCTACGTGAAGGACTAGAGACAATGCAGAGAACAGAAGGAAAGGTCCAAGGGCTATAATTAATGTCCTTGCAAAGAAGAAATTATATTCATGACACATGAAGAGATTGAGCATTAAAAAAATAACAATCTGAATCAAAAGAAAAGTTAACTCATAAAATTAAAAATAACGATAGCAGGAACCAGTTTTCCCATCCTAATGGGTAACTCTTACTGACCTGTCCTCCATTTTTAAGTCCATGAACAAGAATCAATCACAGGCTAAACTGCCAGAGTACAATAAAATGCTCACTATCTATACTTAATCTGAATTTCAATATAATCACAAGATCTAGGATTGGTAGGAAAAGTCCTTTGATATATCAGATAATTTCCAGAAAGATGTACATCAGAGAGATATTCACTAATTACCTTGCCCCTTAATTTTAGCCTGTGTCTTAATGCCTGAATACCCTTTGAATAGCTGGAGCTATGCAACCCTTTCTGCTCTCTCTTGATCTCCCCACTTCTCCTATAGAGAGGGAAAAATAGGATAAGTATTCTTCAATAAGACAATGGTATATACTTTTATTGCTATGAAGCATAAGCAGCCTTCGGAGACAACTAGCTCTTCCATATATTTATTAAAATACATCAACTATTTTAGAACTAAAATCATCATTGTGCTTCTAAACTCAAACTTTCCCGGGATTTTATGCCAGGAGACATAAACACGTGGGTGCCCTTTGCATCCTCAGCCATCTTATGCAAGTTCATCCTGTCTCTTTCAGTCTGATGGTCAATATTATTAACAGAGAACAAGATAAGAGCCACTTTCTCTGTCATAAATCAATGTTAACACTACTGGCCTGGGCCCTAGGCAGCAGCCTAGTATTTCCTTGTCAGAGACACAACTTCAGAAGATTTTGGTGTTGCTTTTTTTAATCTGTAGCATTTTCTAAAGCCTCTACTCATTTGGGACTTTAACTTTCTTGAAGCTAACTGTGTATAACCTTCTTGCTTTATATATATAAAAAAAATGATAAGCTCAGAGGAACACTACCTGTGCAACCATTCTATGTTTATTTATTTGCCTGATTTCCTGTGACTCTTCACCAAAGACCATTTGGATTGGATGTTCTGAATTATATTTCAGACAGTTGCACAAACTTCCTGGGTCAATATGCTTTCCAGAACTACCCAGTATTAATACCTATCTTTTTTTCCCTGGAAACTTTCAGTATCAGCGTTCTTAAAAATCTAGGTTCTATGTATGACAGTATTCTCCTTAATCCCCCTGGGCTTCAGTAATAAATAACTTGACATGACTTGTTTTTTCTGAAGGCTTTGTTCATTTCTATACTTGGCTAATTAATTTCTCTTTAATGTTCAGAATTAAGTAAATCTCTCAAGTTTCTGCCTTAAGATAAATTAAAACTTCAACAAGGGAAGTCAAGGAACTATAATTAGATCTCACTGAGCATTTCAGCAGGTATGTGTATTGCCCCTTCCTGTTTCCTCCTCTATACCAGGTACACAGCCACCATTTTTCGATCCACTTCTGTGACCTGTGACAAATGGACACAATTGTGTTATCTCTTTTCCTCTTTCCAATATGTTCCCTGGGGTTCACGGAGTCCCCTGTAGATATATATATCTTCTTGACATTCAGAGCCCACTGCCTCCCCTCCTGACAGGTCCTTCCTATCGAAGAGGTCTATAGCTTTTCAGCACTGGATTCCAATCTTGAGTCCCACCCTACCAAGCTTCAGTGACACCTAAAATACACGTTCATTCTCTTTTGTATAATAAAACCTGGCTCATTTTATTACCCATGTTCTACACATTTGCACAGAGACATCCAAGTGACTATTATTTCTAATTCATGAACTTGTTTTCTCAAGTAAATTACTCGTCTTTCCTCCCCCTCAGAAGTGGTTCATCTCATGCCTGCTGTCCTCCAAGTTCATTATTTCATCTGGTCTTTTTAGCCCTCTTCCTCAGTAGTAAGGTTAAAACTCTCGCTATCACCTACATTCTGCCCTGACCATGAGAGATGCAGTTACTTCCTGGCCAAGAGGGTTCAGATATCAAAATCCCTTTCATTGACACCATCCATTAAGTCAGTTGATTCTATTTTCAAGTCTTAACAACCTCTGAGAAGAAATGGTAAAAATATCACCTATGCTGTCAAAGCCCTTCAACTTCCTCACCAAGAGTCATAGCTCAGGGCAGGAAGCTTTCATGAGCCCTCTCTATCTGTCCTATATAGAAGATAAAGAAGGAAGTATAGTTTGAAGGAACAAATAAAAAAATCAAGATGAATGCTTAATTACTGTTATCTAGAGCAGTGTATCTCACACTTTAATGTGCACACAATCATCTGGGGATCTTGCTAAAACGTGACTCTGAGGCAGCAGCTGTGGGATGGGCCCTGAGAATCTGCATTTCTTACAAGCTCAAGGCATGACTGTGGAGCACACTTTGAGTAACGAGGTTCTGATATCTACACAAACCAGGTTTCGTTCATTCCTGAATCATTCTAAACTTCAAGGATACCATAAAAATAAGCACTGGCCAGTGGCCCACATGCCTAGTACTTAATACAGAAGCAGTATGTTACAGTGAAGAGGCTGGACTTGGATCAAAGAACTTTTGTTCTGGCCACAGCTCAGCCATGACTTAGCTGCCTGACCTTACTCCAATCACTTTACTTACTTATGCCTCATGTTCTTCAAAATTGAAGGGACATATACACTAGAATGCCTCAAAGGTCCCATCTTAACCAATGAGTCTACAGATTTATTAAACAAACCTGAGCTTAAAGAAATCAGGGGGAATTCCATTTCAGGCATTATGGAAGTTCAAAAGTACAGAGAAACAATCTCACCACAGAGCCTCTAAAATTACTGGACAAATAATGAAAAAATATTTTCAAATGCTTGGCTGTAGTGGTGAAAAAGTAAGGGAAAGTCTTGGAAGTGTGAAACAAACACAAAGCATAAATCCAGAGAAGTCAGCAGGCACTGAAGCCTTTTTCCTCGGGGCTCTGTCCAAGCCTTTGAGTAACAGGAAGCCTGAACTCCTTATGGGCCCATCTGCAGGGGACAGTACAGTAAAACCCAAGACGAATGTGGTCCCTCATCCGAACCCAGGCTAAAACAAATGCAAACTTTCTGGAAAAACATACTTCAAACCTAGGCCTCAAAAAATTCCTAAGGGTAAACTTTCAAGGAACAAGAGAATGCAAAGAAAAATCATAAAACACATGAGGAAGTATAATTACTGAATAAGAGTCAGAAGCAACAAACTATTCAATCAAACATATAAAGGCTACCAGTATTCTATGTTCTGCATCAGATTATTCCATAGGTATGTTTAAAGAAATATAATGACCAGGTAGTTACAAAAATGAGCCAAATAAAACTAGAAGTTTTAAAATAATTGAAATTAAAAATTTGAATGGGTTAAACAGCAAATTAGACAACTGGAAAGAAAATTAGTAAATTGTAAGATGCATTTAAATAACCCACAATGCACCACAGAAAAATAAAGATGATAGATATTAAAGAGTCATAATAAGACATAAAAGAATGGGGGGAGAAGCCATGTTCCAAGAGCTAAAATCTTGGCTCCAAATTTTCCAAAACTATTTCAGCTTTAGGAAGGATAGATAGATAGAGAGAAAGAATTCTACACCTAGACAAACAGCAAAACACTACAAAGATGAGATCTTAAAAGCAGCCAGAGAAAAGACAGATTACTTACAAAAAACAATTAGACTTGAACAACATTGGTTTGTTGCAGGCTGCTCTCCAAGAGAGAAGGTGGCCTCCTGCAAAGCTGCAGGGAAACCTGCTATGACTTTGTGTTTAAGGCAATCAATCCCAGTGCCTTAATCATGCCAGAAAAAGTACGGGTGCTTCCCTAACCATGAACACTGATGCAATGAATTCTGCCTCTACCCTAGGACATCATATAGACTTAGCCCCCAGTAAAGCCAGCGAGGGGGTGAGGACAACCCACAGCCACAAATGCTAAGCTGGACTGGGCGAGCCACGGTTCCATCGCAGCAGAGGTCGGCTGCTTCCTAGCCCCGGGTCACTCCGTGGGGTCCGGGTTTCTCCTGGAGTCTGAAGCTGGCTCATCCAGGTAGTTCAGTGTTGCCCTGGGTGCAGGGCACACCTATTACTGACCTTTTGTCTATGAGTTTCTCCCACCTAATGCTCCTCCAGCAAGTCTGTATTCCCGGGCCCACATCAAAATGCTGAGAGAATTATACATCTAGCAAAACTGATTTTCAAAACAAGGGCAAAATAAGGTTATGTTCAGACAGATAAAAACAAAGACAGTTTATTATCATCAGACCTGCTCAGAGGAACTTCTACAGGGTATTCTTCAGGAAAGAGAAAATTATACCATAAAGAAGACAGGACGTGCAAGGAATGCCGAACAAAGGCAGTGGTAAATATGCATGTAAAACTATAGAGGCATTAATTACACAATTATAATGTCTAATTTGTAGGCTTAAAAAACAGGTCAAAAATACTGGACAAGAACAGATTATAATTTAGGATAGGGCAACAGGAGTTAAGTACTCCAAGGTCCTTATATTGTTAGAAAGGAGGGTAAAGAGAATGATTAACTTCAGATCTTAAATATGTTAACATTTTAAGGGTAAGCTTTAGAAAAATGGAAATAGAATATAAAACTTCCATACTCTTCAGAGAAAAATAAAAGGGAGCAACGGGGCCTTATTTAATCCGGAGGTAGAGGCGAAAAAGAGCAAAATAAAAGAATAAAATAAAAAATGAGTCCAAGTAGATCTGTAATAATAAATGTAAACAGACTAATTTATTAAGACAAAAATTATCAAAATGAATTATAAAAAGTCCAACTGTAAGCTAATACTTATAAGAAACATGCCTAAAACCTAAGGACACAGAAAAGTTAAAACAATGGAAAATTTAACCAAAAGAGAACTGATATAGCTATATTAATATCAGTAAAATTTTAAAAATCATTATTAGAAGAGTCATTATATATTGATAAAAGATTCAATTCACCAAGAAATTAAGAATTCTAAACTATTTACTGAACATGGTTAAAAATAAATAACAAAAAAGAAAATTTCAAAATCTGTGAGTTGGATATTTTAAGACACAATTCTAAATATCTGATAGGTAAAAGATGAAATCACAATGGTATTTAGAAGAAATCAAGCACTGAATTTCCTAACTGGCCATTTGTATTTACATCACATTTTTAAAATACTTTTTAACGAAAATCATATAGCAAACACACTCAAAATCCGTTTGTGGGTAGATTCTAGTGCCTTCTCAATGGGAGCTATTTTCAAGAAGTTAATTTGAGATAATTAAGGGAATAAGGGGCGAGGCTAGCAGTGCTCTTTGGATAAAGTCAATGTAAATTCTAAGTTAATCAAAATATTTGCAACATTTATTTCCTCTCTCACTGTTTTTTCATGTAAGAAAAATAAACCCTACTTCTTTAAGTCATAGTTAGCTCAATTTCTTGGGCCCCATCAGCATTGCTCACTAATTGAGTGCTGACTCTGCAGTTTGTCTCCATTTTCAACAAGTGGTACATCCCACAAGAGATATTAAAAGACTGGGATGATCAGCCTTACAAGTGACAGGTTAAACAGGCGCACAACTAATCACTCTGCCTTCTCAACAAGTAAGTGTTTTTAATATAATAAATACTGACTCAATCGATTAACCAAACATGGTGAGTAAAAGAAATTTAATACCCCCATAACCAAGACACTCATGGAACATCTGAAGTAAAGCCGAAATCTCAGAGGTGCCTATAAAACTATGAATGTAATATGTAAGCACCCAATATGGAATTCAGGATCACTAATGTTTCATCTTGGAATGACAGCTTACAAACCACAACTAAGAATTTATTCTATGACATTACAGAGATAAAACTATGACTCTCAGGAGGAACATGTCTCAACTATCTAGATGTCTATATCACTCAAGGTAAAAATAGCCATCATGCCACCACACCACAACTAGATGTGAAGACAAGAAAATATTTAACAATTATTCTGCTCCTAAATCTTAAAATAGAAATATCTTAAATGGCAGCCGTTTGTAGAATATCCTCATCTGCTAACCCACTGTCCACAGCTGCCATTCCTGACAATTCCAAGGAAAATAAGTGAATTGCTTTTTAAAAATTTTTCCCATTTACCTTCATCAACACCTGCACAGGGTATTTTTAAAAACCAGTAAAATCGATATGGTTCCTGCTATCTAAATCTTAACCAGGATACTAGTGTACTTAATTTGGATGGCCAAATATCTATTTGTTTTCTAATCCTGAAAATTACCAGAGCATTTCTTTATAAACATCACCAATAAATGACACCACCGCACAGTCATTCCAACTAGAAGCCTAAAAGTAGGATTGCTATGTTTAGTACATAAAAGTACAGGATGTCCAGTTATATTTCAACTTCAGATAAACAACATACTTACACTAAAAAACAGTAGTGTAAGTATGTCCCAAATATTGCATGGGACATCCTTATACTAAAAAATTATTCATTGTTTATCTGAAATTCAGATTCAACTGACTGTCCTATATTTTATCTGATAAGCCTAGCTGGGATTCTTCCTGTGGCACCTCTCACGTGCAATACACCATACCAAGACCTGTCAATCCTATGTCCTAAAAACATTTAGATTCCATCCACTTTTCTCCCTTTCTTCTGCCACCACCTCAGTCTAAGCCACTAATGCAGGAATCTCCCAATCATTCTCTCTGCTTCTACTTTTATGGAAATATTACTTAACTCCAAATGCAGCAGCATCCACTTAAGCAAGAGAAATCAATGCTAACTTCAAGTTTCTCTTTTTCTGGGGCCATTATTTGGTAGCTATAGCATCTAAAATCCCTAAATCAGCATGAGAGAGAGGCCAAAGAACTCACAATGACCAGGGGAGGCCTGTCACCTCCGAAACACTCCCTCTTCACATTTCCCAAGGAAAGGAACAGTTCTGTTGGGTATACAGGAGCCAAGGACCTATAACAATCTATTTGTTAATTTGTATTTATTGTTGCAAGGGGATAAGCCAGGAAAATTCTGGGCAGAAATGGTAAATAGGAGGCTCAATAAAGTTGGTTTAAAATATTCTTGTCTTTCAGAATAAATTCTAAGATTTATAAAGAGACTGTTTGATTCTGGTGCACACCTGATTGTGACACAGATTCCTGTCATTCAAACTGATATTCCATATACAACACCGTAGTCAGAGTATGCCCGTCAGCCCAAGGTTGCAAGGCCACGGGGCAGAGCATTAATGAATTTGGGCAGTCAGCAAGTAGAATTCAAATAAACGGCACCAGCTTTTTCAGCTTACTGCTGCTCAGGAATAGTTGATGCCTCCTGATAAATAAATGTTTTGCTTTTGAGAGCTGCGGTTACCTTCCAGCACTGCTAGCCTGTCATGCTGCTGTCTGATCAATGGATTCTAACAAAGCAGCTTATACCTATAAATATAAGGGCAGATTTTAAGGTTTGCGTGACTCTGTAGAGCTGTATAAGCTAACCAAATTAAACGTAAATTATTTCCATTGAAATAACAGGATCAACCAAAGAAAACAGGCTATCCTGTGTATCAGAGGCCATAAAATTGTTGCAAATGACTCTCAGATCATAGAACAAGATGGCAATCCAAGTGTTTCAAAGTTCTCACAATGTGAATCTGAACGTTCACCTGTTTAATAATAAAGCATACCAACCAGTCTTAATGTTGTCGGTACTAAACAAAGTCCACTCAAGCTCTTTCCACATGAAGCAGCCATTACAAATGCTGTCAGAGAGCATCCACAGTGTGAGTTATTTTAGTTATGGCTCAATTATTAATTAATAAACAAGCCTTTCTGTGACTAAAACCTAATCACACTACCAAAAACGTTTTTGGAAGCCATATGCTGTATATCTTATCTTTTTCTCTCCACAGTAGGGAAATGAAATTTCAGGCTGTGGATATCTTGGCCAGACCAACATTACAGATTAGAGAGGGACATGAATGTTTGGATCAACGGGGTCGAGTCAACGTCTACAAAACAATGTAGACAAACCTTAAAGTCTCACTTGTATTTCCAAGTTTATACCACCTGCTTTGCTGGTATTCGCTGTTGTCCTGATAGGCTAGCAGCTCTCACAGATAACTGTAGTTCTCACAATCAAAAGAGTGTATATGTGAAAGGATTTAGCCCCCTTTCCTTTCCGCACCTGGGGCTGCAGACCCAAGGATCACAAGTTGTTTTGGTCATTATTAATGCACTGGGAAGTATACAAAGAGCTGAAGTGAGTTTTCTTAATGAGACTTCCCCTGGAGACAGGTTCAGAAACTCTGACGGGGCGGGGCTGTGAGACCATTTTAGCTCGGCTGATGGGACCCCAAATCCTTACAGGGATGCTGGTGCTCAGGACGGTTCTGCGCACCGCGCTTTCCCATGCACAGCTTTCCAGTACACTCATGCGGTCCCATGCTCGGGGAGCAAACGTCTAGGGGAGAGGACCCTGGCTTTTCTCAGAATAAAGTCTTTCTGGCCGTCCTCCTCCCAGCCCGCTAGGTCCTGCATTTGCTTCAGCCTGAAGGAGTCGGCAGGAAAAAGGCGCGGTGAAGTGAGGCACCGGCTTCCACCCCGGTGCGGGCGGGATGGTCGCCGGCCTGCTCGGTCCCGCTCGGGCGGAGCAACCGTGCGGCGCCGGGCCCGAGTGCTCGGCCCCGAGGCCGGTTAAGCGGGACAGGGGTAGGGAGAAAGGGTTAGGAAGGAGGGTGTCGGCCGAGCTCGCTTACTTATCCTCCCCGGCGAACGCCCGGGCTCGCGCGACCCGGAGAGGGATCAGCACCGCGCGGCCTTCCGGGTGAGCCGGCCGCGGCTGCCGGGACCTGCGCGCCCGGCGGGGTTCCACGGGGCTCGGGCCCAGCCCGGGCTCTGGCCCCCGTCCCCGGCGGGCTCCGGCTCCGACCCCGGGCTGTGGCCACGGCCTCCAGCCCGAGCCCGGGACACGCGCCCCGCCCCGGCCCCCGCGCCGGCTCCCGCCCCTCAGCTCTCGGGCCGGCGCCCCTACGCCCTTCCCCGACCAGGCCCCGCCGGAGCGTCCCGGGGCCGGCACGCACCTCTCCTTGGAGTAGAGCTGCAGCTGCTGCTCCTGCTGCTTCTTCCGGATAAACGCCATGGAGGGCAGGCCCCACCGCCGCCCGCCGGGAGGGCCAGAGGAGCCGCCGGGAGGGCGGGAGCGGTGGCCGGCGGGGAGCGCGCGGCTGCGGGCCCGGCTTCCCGTGCGGCGCCGCTGGGCGGCCGAGAGCCGGACGCTGCGCTCCAGGCCCCGCGGCGTCCCGGCCGCGCTCACCGCAGCATCCTCGCGTGGGGACTCCGGTGCCGTGACTCAGGCCCGGAGGAGGGGCACGCGGCGACACGGGGTGCCCCACGTTCGGACCACGCCAGGGGCTCGCCGAGGACTGGAGGCCAGACAAGGATGGGTCTGTCCTTACACACTGAACGTTTCAACGCTTTACCAACAGTCGCAGGGCTGCACTTTAAGTATTTTATGCTCAAATACTCTTAAAAACGGATGCTTGCTTATAAACCACCGATTGGCCACAGGAACTTGAAATAAGGTCTTGGGGGTCCTCAGTTGTCAAAAAACAGACAAGCAACAAAAAGAAAAACTCCAGAGCTGAACAAAAGTTAGAGAAGTGAAGACATTTTACTGAGGACTAATGCAATAGAGGAAGCCAGACTCCAGTGTAGAATTGGGCTTCCATTTCAGCACACCAGGAGTAAGTGGGGATGTATAGCCAAGAAGCAGGGAGTCAGTGTTTGGAAAATTGCCGAGAGGAGACGTCAGGTCTGGGGGGAATTCTGGCAGAAACAGCCTCACAGGATTCCTGCTGAAAGCAGGCCAGGATAGTCCATACCAAGGGAGAGGGGAGTGAAAATTTTCCTTCAGGTATCCGGAGTAGGGGATTCTTGCTAAAATGCCTTGGCAGCATTGTTTGCTAAAACTGGATTTTACAAGGAAGTGCACACATGGGCCTAGAAGAAGATTCAGGAGCCTGACTAATGTTTGGTCAAGCAAAGAATCTTTGTCACAATCTCTTGGTTGTTGGAATGATTGGTTGCATGACTTTTTTTCTTTTTATATAATAGCTTTATTGAGATATAACTCAGATACCAAACAATTCACCCATTTAAAGTGTACCCATTCAATGATTTTTACTATAGTCACAGATATGTTCAACTAGCACCACAATTTTGGAACATTTTCATCACCTCAAATAGAAACCCATACCTTTTAGCTATCACTCCCTCACCAACCCTCCCAACTAAATCACAGCCCTAGCAAACATTAATCAAATTTCTGTCTCTATGAATGTGCCTATTCTGGACATTTCATACAAATGTAGCCATACAATATGTGGCCTTTTGTGTCTGGCTTCTTTGCTTTAACATAATGCTTTGAACATTCATCCATGTCGTATCACATATCAGAGCTTCATTCCTTTTTATTGCTGGAGTGCACTCCATTGTATGGATAGACTACATTTTGTTTATCCATCCATCAGTCGATGGGCATTTCACTCATTTCCACCTTTTAACTATTATGAATAATGCTGCTATAAACACTCATGTACAAGTTTTTTCATGGATATATGTTTTCATTTCTGTTGAGTGAAATTAGAATCTAGGAGTAGAATTGCTGGGTCATATAGTGACTCTATGTCTAAAGGTTTAGGAAACTGCCATTGATTTCCAAAGTGGCTGTACCATTTAATACTCCCAGCAGCAGTGAAGAAGGGTTCCAGTTTCTCCACATCTTTGCCAATACTTGTTATTATCTGACTTTTTGTTTAGAGCTATCCTAGTAGGTATGAGTGCTATCTCTTTGTGGCTATACTTCTTTTTTATTTATTTATTTATTTATTTATTTATTTATTTATTTATTTATTTATTTGAGACAGAGTCTCTCTTTGTCGCCTCGGCTAGAGTGCAATGGCATCATCATAGCTCACTGCAACGTCAAATTTCTGGGCTCAAGTGATCCTCCTGCTTCAGCCTCCCAAGTAGCTGGGACTACAGTCATGTGCCACCATTCCTGGCTAATTTTTCTATTTTTTGTAGAAATGGGGTCTCGCTTTTGCTCAGACTGGTCTTGAATGCCTGACCTCAAGCAATCCTGCCTCGGCCTCGCAAAGTGCTGGGATTACAGGCATGAGCCCACCGTGCCAGGCCTGACTTCTTAATATATGCTAAGAATGAGCCTGTGACTGTTTCCCTTTGAGGGCTTCTTGAATAACAAGCTTCTAAATTGTATGTATGCTGAAACATATCTAATAATGTCTTAAGGACTAGGTTCTGCAGGGTTAGGTTTTAAAATCTTCAAGGTCAATGTACATCTCGGCTCTCTCTAGTAAGCAGCAGGACTTTGAGGGAAAGGTGGGGGAACCAAGAATAAAATCTGTGGCTGGGTCTTTTGAATTTGATCCCCAGCAGCATTGGACAAAATGCTATGTATAGAGTGGGTGCCCATTAACATTTTTTGGAATGAATGAAGGTGCCTGGACACCCTGTGATTTTGATTGAGTCCCTTCCATGTGTCCAAGTGCTGCACAGAACCTATACCTGGTAAAAAGATGTCAGAGACATTGGCTCATAATTTCCTTCCTTCCTGAAGGAAATTATGATCTTGTCCAGCAGCTGAGACATAAATACATGAGCAGGTATGTGATGAAATCAGCTGAAATTTGCTAGGAGGTATGACAGAATAAGTTTCTTGATGAGAAGTATGACGATAGGTGCTATGAGTTCAGAGGAGAGAAATTAATTTGGCTGGAATAAGATGAAACAAAAACAAAAACAAAACACAGAATGTAAGTTTTTCTCTTTTAGTTAGACATTAAAGAAGATGTGATCTTGGTAGGTGGAGAGTGACACAGAGTCTCTCCTTGACCAAACTCTTAATCAGGCTCTTCTGAGCCAGCTTCTCAATTAGGCCTCAGCCTTGAGCTATAAAAACCACAGACACCCAGCACAAATGATTAGGTCTGCTCCCTCCTACCCCCCATGTTAAAAGACCTAAACAAACGCTGACATAATTTCTAACACTTCAAAGCCACATCTGTGTGATGACCTTAGCACTCCTTACAGTGCCTGCCTGCCTGAGAAAGCTCAAAGCTGCCAAAAGAATTTACTGTTTGTACCAGCCATCACCAGATACAGGCTCCTGGCCACTCTTTCTTAAAACATTTACAAAAAAGGGCTTAAAATCGTGAATCAATCCTCTGTCTCTTTAAAACGTACATGTGTCTCCTACAACCAAGAGAGTCTTTCTCAAGGATTTGCAAGCCATTCCTTTGAAATGTAGTCATCAGAAAGTACAGGGCCCTTCTCTCAGTCTGTGTGGGAAGATAGGAATCCTAACTTCAAGTCTAGCCAGCTAGCAACGAGGCTGCCTAATCACTTTACACTGACCAAACCTTTGTAGTTTTTTACTTCTTTAACTCGATTGATCTCCCAACTGCTCCCCTCCCTCCACCCTCATTCTCCCTTCAAAATGCCCAGTGCCCCTTTGCACAAATCAAAATTGAGTTCAGTTCATGCTGAGTCCTCTTCCCTATTGTAATAATACATTACTGATTAAAATCTGCCCTTACCAATTGAACTAGTGTCTAGCTTTGTCTTTCTTTGGCAAGAAAAAGGGAAGAAATCCTTTCAAAAGGATTTTCTTAAACAATAGCTCAGAAGAGAGATGCTTTTGCTGTAATAGGGTTTGTGTTTGTGGAGAATTAAGAGAGAACTGAGACCAGAACCCCCTCATCCTCCCAGCACCAAATCATCCACCCTACTAGCATCTGCTTTCTTATGCTTTGTCTTCATTTCTGCTATTTTAAGATGTTTGCTCCTATCAAAGGCCAACTTCTCTCTTCCCAGCAAGTTAGCCTTTGCAATTTTTTTCTTTCTTCTCTCTCTCTTTTGCCTTTTTTTACTTCTCCCTGACTAATGAATCATTTCCATCTGAATATGTAGTTTTCAAAAAACTTTCTGTTTATCCCACATCTCCCTCCAGCTCCCCATTCTCAGCAGAACTTCTTGAAACATCTGCCTGCAGAGGGGGAAAACAGGTTGCATTCTCTTCAATCTATTCCAATTGGACTTCCATTTCCCCCACTCCACTGTAATGGTTCTTGTGAAACCACTACTTTCATCAGTCACTTTTCTAGCTTCATCTTTAACACTCAGCAGGCTGCAGTGTAGCATTCAACATAGCTCCTTGTTGGAGCACTTTGCACCATTGCTTCCAAGGACCTACAGTTTCCTTTCTTGTCTCCTGTCTTGCTTTTTGCTTCTTCTCAATCTCTTTGGTTGGTTTCTCTCCTGGCTAACTTCTTAATGTTGTTTTTCTGTACTCACCTTCCAGGCAATTTCAACTAGTACCTTGAGAGAGGGGCTGAAGGGCGGTTGAGGAAAGAAATTTCTGGTACAGGTTGAGCATCCCAAATCCAAAAGTATGAAATCCAAAATGCTCCAAAATCCAAAATTTTTTGAGTGCTGACATGATGCCCAAAGGAAATGCACATTGGAGCATTTAGATTTTTGGATTAGAGATGTTCAACCAGTTTGTATTCTGCAAATATTTCAAAATCTAAAAAAATCCAAAATACGAAACACTTCTGTTCCTGAGCATTTCAGGCAAGGGATACTCAACCTGTAGTTGCATACTTTTTTACCTAAAGAAAACAGGAAATCACCATTTCCTTATATATGATATGACTTCCTTTATGCCTCTAAGCTTCCTATTTTGTCTAAAATGCCTTCCTACATACCTACCATCATTTTTTCCTGTTAAAATCCTGCCTGCCCTTTAAGTTCTCACTCAAGACTTCTTTGAAGTCTTCCTTAAGGCACCCAGGTAGAACTTATCTCACATTGGCTTAGTGTATATCTACTTCACACCAATATTTGTCAGGCATCGAGCTGGGCACTGGGTGCCTTCACAGACGGGGATTTGAAGAGTGATCACATTCTGCCTTATATTATTAAGATCCATCTCCTCATTTGAATTAGAAACTCCTTGGGAACAGGCACAATGTCTTGTTGGTGTTTATATCCACATTCCCACTCAGTACAGTGTCTTACACTTAGTGGTTGCCCAATAACTATTTGTTGGATTGAATATTGCACTTTCTTTTGTCACCATTTATATCTGTTTTGATTTATTGTACTGTAAGTAACAGAAAACTCAGTCAACAGTTAGCAGTCATTTGCTCATCATCAACATGGATTAAACAGCTCAGTAGTATAAGTCTGGCCTTTTTCTTAGGCTTGTAGCCTTATGGTCGCAAGATCACTGCTCCATCGCCTTGTTTGTGCCCAGATTCTGAGCAGAAATGAGGAGGAAGGGCAGGGTCAACCTTGTCTGTTCCTTTTACCAGGAAACCAGAAGCACTCCCAGAAACATACACCAAGCTTGTACCTACATCTCCCTGGCCAGAACTGTGTGTAGCAGCAGCAGAGGCCGGGAAAACAAGTGTTTGACTCTGGCAGCCTCAATGGTGCAAAGCAGCCATGCAGAAGGGAAGTGGGAATGGCTCTTGGGTCACCAATCAGCGGTGTATCCCCCATTACTAAAGTGAAAACTAGCCAGGAGGACACTTTGATAGTTCTTCTTAAGGAAGATGGCACCTGAGACTATCACTTCCCTCTTTACATGTTGTTCAGTGAATAGTTACTGACTGTTTATCATATTCCAGGAAATGTTCTAGGTGCTGGAGACTTAGTCATGAATAAAATAGAGGCCCAGCCCCTATGGAACTTACATTCTGCTGAGAGCAACAGTTTTAAAAAGCAAATAATATAAATTCAGGCAAGGATAAGTACCATGAGGAAAAACAG
The DNA here is from genome assembly GCA_963574885.1 of Lepilemur ruficaudatus. NCBI lineage: Eukaryota > Metazoa > Chordata > Mammalia > Primates > Lepilemuridae > Lepilemur > Lepilemur ruficaudatus. Next base: position 19,744 of record CAUYRT010096596.1, read on the forward strand.
ACCAGAGTAAGGGACAGAGCATGAAGGCGTCTGAGAAGGCCCCTCTGATGATTGACATTTGAGTTGACAACTAAATGAATTAAGAGACTTGAATGTGAGGATCTTGGGAAGAGGTATTCCAGGCAGAAGGAATAGAAAGCGTCATAGCCCTTGCTATGACAGGCCAGGGAGGGCACTGGCTTTTTTATTATTGTTATTAATGTGTGACTGAAGCCACTGGAGGGTTAAGAGCAGGAGGGTAACACGATCTGACTTAATATTAAAATGTGACCACTGTGTAACTAGCCTGAAAGAAGCTCAAAATTTATTTGCACAGCATGAAAAGTTAGCTAAGAACAGGGAATCAGCTCTTTCCTCTTTCACTTTTTGCTTAAATAACAAAGAGAATTATGTTAGTCTTGGTTCCCCAGAGAAACCACTAGGAGATACACACATACGCACACATGCACACATGCCAGTCTGAGTCAGAACCCAAAGGCAGGAGAAAAGTAATGTCCCAGCTCAGAGACAGGCAGAGAGAGAGAATTCTCTTCCTCCATCTTTTTGTTCTATTCAGGCCTCCAACAGATGGGATGGGGCCTATGCACACTGGGGTGGGCCATCTGCTGTACTCAGTGTACTGATCCAATTGTTTTTTTTGTTTGTTTTTTTATTTCAGCATATTATGGGGGTACAAATGTTAAGGTTACGTATATTACCCTTACCCTCCTCCCCCCCAAGTCAGAGTTTCAAGCATGACCATCCCCCTTATGGTGCGTGTCGCACTCATTATGTATGTATATACCCATCCCTCCTCCCCCCTTCCATCTTCCCCACTCCCAATAAATGTTGTTCCTATATGTCCACTTAGGTGTTGATCAGTGAAACCAATTTGCTGGTGAGTACATGTGGTGCCTGTTTATCCATTCTTGGGATACTTCACTTAGTAGAATGGGTTCCAGCTCTATCCAGGAAAATACAAGAGGTGCTGTATCACCATTGTTTCTCATAGCTGAATAGTACTCCATGGTATACATATACCACATTTTATTGTTAATGTCATTTGGAAACACCCTCACAGGCACACCCAGAATAATGTATAACTTTATGTCTTAGGACCCCATGGATCAGTCAAATTGACATACAAAATTAATCATTATAGGAATTTTTAGCTCAGGTAGCTGGCAATCTAAGGTATAACATACTTCAGGGTTCATTGATCCAGGAGCTCAACAATTTCATCAGAGACTCAGTTTCCCTACATCCCTCCTTAGGACCCTTGGCCTATTAGCTGCATGAAAAATGCTTCCCTTCCTCTTAAGGCTGGTGGTGGGTAGTCCCTGGTATTAGCCTATCTGTGTACTTTCTCCCTCAGGTTTGGAGACCACATCTAGCCCAGCATGTTTAGCAAGAGTACAGAGATTCACCTTGACTGGCCTTCTTAGGCCACGTGAATGCCTGGGATCAAAGACTGGCCAGGGAAATGGCATGTTCTCTGGGATTTAGACCAGAGCCATCTCTCAAACTGGAAGTAAAAGTTAGCTTTCCCCCAAGTACCTGGGTGAAGTAGTGAAGGAGTGGAAAAATAAGTGAAAATATGCAAATATGCGTGTGAGTAGGGCCAGGTCACAGGGCAGTAATGAGATGCAAGGCAGCTCAGTCATAGTAGACGCTACGTGTAACCACTTGCGTTTTCTTATTTTGGCAATGTGAGTGCGATCCTCATCTTCTCCCTTTGATAGCCGTCTGGGCTCTTGAGGTTAATGTTGAGGTAAGTGGAGGAATAAGACCTCACATTTTTTCAGGCAATTCTTGTAAACCAGATTTTCAAATGATTTTTCCCATGCAGTTAATATTGTTTCTGAAGTTCTGATTTTTATGTCCTGTTGCAAAAAAGGAGTAGGAACTGCATATGCCCATATTTGCATCAATTTTCCCTCCTTGGGTTACATACAGTTGTCAGAGGGTACCTGTTATCTGTCATCTACACAGTTCATCTTCCTTGCACGGGTAAAGATGAGTGTAATTGCTACAGTCACCCCTCATTTGGGATATTTTCCCTGTACTTCATAAATCCAGGCATGTTTTTACTAGGCATGTTACTCATCAGAGATTAGTACAGATTAGACTAGAAGATAAGCAGGAAGTTGTAAACAAAAACAATAATTTTAAGATACACATTGTATTCTTTAAAATACAGAAACATCAATTTCATAATAAGTAAATTAAAACAAAATAATATGCCATTTTCTGAGGTCAAATGGCAGATATCAGCACTGTCAGTGGTAGTATCCAGTGATCATGTGAGAAGGCATTCTTAAACACTATTGAAAAAGTAAAATTTGGTACATGTCTCTAGTGTGTTCTGGTAAAGGTTTAGCAACTAGCATATTGGGAGAAAGCAAGCTGATTTAGAGTGTTTGCCAGTTTCTATGGTGTAAAATACTACCATGGCCAATTTCATGCTACCAACCAGGAGTCACTGAATGCAGAGTTGGGAAGAGATGCATATGAGTGGACTGGCTGTTCTGGGGGCAATTTAAATAGATGGAGGACCCACTAAATTGATGTCTAGACATTTCCTCCTAAGGAAACATGCAGCTACACCAATATTTATGTCCAGGAATATTCATTATAGTTCTATTTTTAGTTGGTAAAAAACTAATAATAATCTAGTGTCTAAGAGAGCAATGATTAAGTAAATTGTTCATTATCTATTCAATAGAATATTATGTGGCCATTTAAAAATCTTGTTTCTATTAATAATTACCTTGGGAAATGACTGCAACATATTTGTGAAAAATTAAGAAATAATTTATTTCATATCATCTCAGTGTATTTTAGTGTACTAAAAAATACAGCAAGTGTTCATAGTAATCTCTGAATGAAGACATGATGAATGATTTTTGTTTTCTTCTTTATATTTTCTGAAGAATATAAGCAGTACTCTCTTATCTTCAGTTTCACCTTCTGCAGTTTTAGTTACCTGAAGTCAACTGCCAGCCAAAAATATTAAATGGAAAATTCCAGAAATAAACAATTCACGAGTTTTAAATTTCAGGCCGTCCTGAATAGCGTGATGAAATCACACACTGTCCCTCACCTTCTGGCTCAGTCATCCGTTTGTCCAGCGTCTCCACGCTGTAGAGGCCCCTACCTTAGTCACTCAGCAGCTGGCTTGGTTATCAGAGCAAAATAAGGTAGTATATATAGGATCTGGTACTATCTGAGGTTTCAGGCATCCACTGGGAGTCTTGGAATGTATGCCCCGCATATAAGTGGGGACTACTGTACGCAGTCATCCCTCAGTATCCATGGGGGATTGGTTCCAGGACCTCCCCACAATACGAAACCCTCAGATGCTCGAGTCCCTCACAGTGGGCCCTCTACAACTGCATCTGCATCCACAGATTCAACCAACAGGGTTACAAAGGGTGGACTGCATTACTTTGTAATCGGAAGGCAAATAGTATTTATTACTCAATTTTCTTATGCAGAAAAGGGGGTACATAATTTTGGGGAGTGCATCTTAATAGATCCTCTTTTTCTGTTTTTCTCTGGTCAGTTTCTGGACTAGGAAAACACTGAATGTGTGAGTCATTAAATTTTCTACTTCTCTTCAAGACGTCCAAGAGCCAAAGTCCAAGAGCCACCCTTGGCCCAGGATCATTTCCCCAGCCCAAGCCTGCCGCCTGGCTCTCCAACTTCTCTTTTGCTATGGTCTTGAGAATTCGGCTTCGTTTCCTTTCTTTCCTGACTCCTAGCACACACGCTATCCCTTAGGGTTTCTTTTTCCTTAAGGTTGTCCACACCAGAGAACAAATTTGTATTTAATTCTCTCCTTTGATCCTATGAAAGAAAATTTTTCATGAATCTCCCACATTTTTCCATGTCTAGGCATCAACAGTCAATTTGTTCAGATTTATTTTCATTCCAGGATTGTAAAGAAAAAGTCAGTCAGTTTGTCTATCTGTCTGTCTCTCTCCCTTTTCTATCTCTGGACATTCCAGGGTAGTAAAGATAAAGACCTCGCCCTCCCCTCCCAGGGAAGATTTCCCAACATCCCAGGACAACAAATATAATATCTCTCTCTGAAGGACAGGGTGAGCAGGTTTGCCAACCCTCTATCAGGTCGGGGGCTTCCTCAGCTTGGTATTCCTCAGGTGTGACACAAAATCACTGCGCATGCAGCAGCCACCTGGGCCCATGCATCACCCTGGGGGTGCTTGAGGGACAAGGGAAACTGATGCAGACAGGAAGCTCTTGATGGCTGCTCTGCCGTGAGTAATCAGCTGTCTAAATCCATCGGGGCTCACTGTGTCCTTACTGACCAAATCTAAGGATTTTTGGCAAGGCAACCTAACAGCTGTCACCTGCTGCTCCTTAGGAACTGCTTGAATTCTTGGCAGATCTTTAAGATCACTTTGTGAGATTGTTCTATTATTTCCAATTTTCAGAAGAGGACAACTCGGGCTTTGTGCAGTTTAATTACATGAGCAATACCACTCAATTAGTAAGTAAAGTGACGTGATTTGATCCAAGGGCTGCCTGACTCAGAGTCTACTTTCTTTGCAATTATATGTTTCCAGTGACAATTCTGAGGTCTTTAAAAGAAACTTAGAGACAGAAATGCTCATTACTTGAAGTAAAGCTCTAAGGAACCTCATGGGAAGAAAACAAATTGTTACACTCCTGTCACTACTCACAAGAGGAAGAGCTGCTTCAGAAGAATCTTATCTCAGAAGAGATAAGTTTCTGTAGGTCTGTACACATGTACATGGAAGTACTTCATGGAAGAACTTACTTTTTTATATGCAGTTGACTAGAAAATTTCCACACTATTGAACCTCTCACCGAATAGCAAGTGCCTAGGCAAGGCACTTCCAGGATACTGTTAGGGTTAGGGTACGGTTAGTAATATGTATAGGCTTAGAGTTAGGGTTTCCTAAGAAAGTTCATTATGAAGGAACTTAGTGTTTCTTAAGTGGTTTCACTGCAAACTGTCCATGCTGTCTAGCTTCTGAGACAAGAAGAAGCACATAAGCCATACACATTCCACCTTGTTCCTGTAGGTCTGTACAAATATGCATGGAACTACTTTACGGAAGAACTAACTTTTTTACCTGCAGTTGACAAGAAAATCTCCTCACTGCTTTAGCTCTCAGAGAATAGCAAGCTCCTAGGCAAGGCACTTCTAGGATACTGTTAGGGTTAGGGTTACGGGTAGTATTATGTATAGGCTTAGAGTTAGGGTTTGCCCAGAAAGTTTATTATGAAGGAACTTCCTGTGTCTTAAGTGCTTTTGGCATCAACATCTACATACTGCTCTATTCTGAGAGAATAACAAGCACATAAGCCATAAACATTGACCTTGTTTCTTTAGCTATGTACACATTCTCAAGGACGTACGCCAGCGAACAACTTACTTTTTTATCTGCAGGGGACAAGACAATCTCCACAGTGTTTAAGCTTTCGGAGGATAACAAGCGCCTAGGCAAGGCACTTCTAGGATACTGTTAGGCTTAGGGTTACGGTTTGTGTTAGCTGTAGGGTTCGGGTTAGGTTTTGCCATGTGCTTGTTTTTGTCACAGAATAGAGACCGCATGTAGATTTTGCTGTGAAAAGCACTTAAGACACACTGAGTTCCTTCAAATGTAGTTTCTTAGCAAACCATACTCTTAACCCTAACGCAATCATTAACAATAACCGAAACCCTAAGCCTAACACTAACAGAATCCTACAAGTGCCTCTCCCATGCCCTGGCTTTCCTCAGAGATCTTAGACAGTAGGTACAGATTCCTGACAAATGCAGACAAAACAAGGTAAGTTATTCGATGAAGTACTTCCATGTAAATGTGTACAGACCTACAGAAACGAGTTGGAATGTGTATGGCCAATGTGCTTCCTGTTTTCTCAGAATAGAGACAGCATGTAGACTATGCTGTGAAAAGCACTTAAGACACACTGAGTTCCTGCATAATGAACCTTCTTAGCAAACCCTAACCCTAACCGTATACATAATACTAACCCTAACCCTAACCCTAACCCTAACTCTAACAGTATCCTAGAAGTGCCTTGCCTAGGCAGTTGCTATCCTCTGAAAGATTCAACAGTGTGTAGATTTCCTTTTCCCCTGAGATAACAACGTAAGTTGTTCACTGGCGTACTTCCATGTGAATGTGTACATTCCTACAGAAACAAGGTGCAGTGTGTATGGCTTATATGCTTGTTCTTCTGTCACAATGGAGACAGTATGTAGACTTTGCTGTTAAAAGCACTTCAGAAACACTAAGTTCCCTCATAAAGAACTTTGTTAGAAAACCTTAACCCTAACCATATACATAATGCTAACCCTAACCCTAACCCTAACAGTATCCTAGAAGTGCCTTGCCTAGGCGCTTGCTATTCTCTGAGAGCTTAAAGAGTGTGCCGATTTTCTTGTCAACTACAGATAAAAAAGTAAGTTCTTCACTGGCGTACTTCCATGTGACTGTGTACAGACCTACAGAAACAAGGGGGAAAGTGTATGGCTTATGTGCTTGCTCTTCTCTCGGAGTAGAGACAGCATGTAGAAGTTGCTGTGAAAAGCACTTAAGACACACGAAGTTCCTTCATAATGAACTTTGGTAGCAAACGCATACCCTAACCCTATACATCATACTAACACTAAAGCTAATCTTAACAGTATCCTAGAAGTGTCTTGCTTAGGCGCTTGCTATTCTCTAAGAGCTTAAACAGTGTGTAGAGTTTCCTGACAAAGGCAGATAAAAAGGTAAGTTCTTCAATGAACTACATCCATGTGAATGTGTACAACCTACAGAAATAAGGTGGAGTGTGTATGGCTTATGTGCTTGTTCTCCTCTCAGAATAGAGACAGCATGTAGACTTTGCTGTGAAAGGCACTTAAGACACACTAAGTTCCCACATACTGAACTTTGTTAGAAAACCCTAACTCTAAGCCTATACATAATACTAACCGTAACCCTAACCCTAACAGTATCCTAGAAGTTCCATTCCCATTTCCTGGCTATCCTCAGAGATCTTAGGCAGTAGGTACAGATTCCTGACAAATGCAGATACAAAGGTAAGTTTTTCGATGAAGTACTTCCATGTAAATGTGTACAGACCTACAGACACAAGGTGGAATGTGTATGGGTTACGTGCTTGTTATTCTCTCAGAATAGAGACAGTGTGTAGACTTTGCTGTGAACAGCACTTAAGACACACTAAGTTCCCTCATAATGAACTTTGTTAGAAAACCCTAACCCTAACCCTATACATAATGCTAACCCTAACCCTAACCTTAACAGTATCCTAGAAGTGCCTTGCCAGGCGCTTCCTATTCTCTGAGAGCTTAAACGGTGTGTAGATTTTCTTGTCAACTGCAGATAAAAAAGTCAGTTCTCTGCTGGCGTACTTCCATGTGACTGTGTACAGACCTAGAGAAACAAGGTGGAAAGTGTATGGCTTATGTGCTTGTTCTTCTCTCAGAATAGAGACAGCATGTAGACTTTGCTGTGAA
>CAUYRT010096597.1:0-24757 GCA_963574885.1 Lepilemur ruficaudatus
CAGGCATGCGCCACCATGCCAGGCTAATTTTTTCTATATATATCTTTAGTTGGCCAATTAATTTCTTTCTATTTATAGTAGAGACGGGGTCTCGCTCTTGCTCAGGCTGGTTTCGAACTCCTGACCTTGAGCAATCCACCCACCTCGGCCTCCTAGAGTGCTAGGATTACAGGCGTGAGCCACCGCGCCGGCCGATTCTTTCTTTTTTTAACAAAAAAATGACATTTCCCTAGGTTGTACTTGTTGCATGAGATTTGTTATCTAAAGATTTTTAATATTTACAAAGGTCAAATCTACCACCCAAGGGTTATATGCAACTATTAAGGGCATTCCAAAGACTATAACATAGACTTTCAAGGTAATTCCAAAATTTTGAACAAGGTGATGTTTTTGGATTAAGTATGCTGTCTACAGAGGTGGCTACTCTAAGGAAGATGCTGCTCATTTGTATGCATATTTCAGGTCACATTGCCCAACTACAGAGAGTGTCCCTATCTCATTGTTTTCTATGTAAATAGAGCCTCCTGGAATTTTGTGATGCTGAGACTCCATGTATATCCTACTCTGTTTGGGAAAAAGTAATCTTATTCCTTCATAGGCACTCTCTTGGTTTTTAGGAAGCATCCTTTCCACCAGTCCAAGTCAGAATATCAGATGCTTTAGCATTGCAATTTTTTTCTCTTTAAGTGTATTTTCTTCCTATGGACTCACTGAGTGATGGCCCTGTTTTAATGCTAATTATTCTTTGTCATACTTATGAGTCTTTCAAAGAAATAAGAATTACCTTCTGGAGATGATTAGGCTTTGTATATATTTATGTCACATTGTAATTTTTATGACTAAAATGGTAATGTTAGAAACATTTCTATCTTGACGTCAGTCAGATGGGAGGTTAATGCTAGTCAAAAGGCTTGGAATATAAGCCTCAGATGTGGTTAAGAACTTTACTGCTGGTATAATTTTCCTTTAATCTTTTCATAAACCAAAAAAAGGCACAGTAAAGAGAGATTGGAAAAAATGATAGAAAATCCTAAAAAAAAAAAAAAAAAAAATCCAGGAATAGGAATTGGTCATTGGCGTCACTTAACTGGTTAAGTTTACAGGTCACATTAATCAATATTCGATTTCATAGCAGATGTGGAGGAAGTGAAAAGTCTGGATTCCAAAAGAATCCAAGAATACTAAAAAGCATCACGTTTCACACACATGGAAAAAAATGAAGAGGGGGAAAAGGATTTATGTATATCTGAAAGCAGAAAGGATGGAAAAAACACAACTCGAGTCATCAAAATCACTGTTGAGAAACCAAATTTGAATGCTGCTTTGAGTTTTCTCAATTAAATTTCAACAGCACGAAGCTGTGAACAACGAGTATACATCTTAGTATACCTGTATGATCCGGTGTCCCACCTGGTGGGGGAACACTTTAAAATCACACATAAAATCACACACTTTAAAATCACAGATATGAGCGCATATCTGCATACCTATCTGTGAGCAAAGGCATGCTTTTGTCTCTCTCTTTCCTTCAGTCTCTGTCTTTCTCTCTCAAAACATTCAAAGTTTAGTCTCCAATATCTTTTGCAGAAGATCTTTTGTACATTTTGTTCATTCAATAAGCATTTACTAAACTCTCTTTGAGAGCCAGCCTCTCCATAGATACGGTGAGAAATACAAAGAAGAATTTGACAATGGGAATGAAGAAATGCCAAATGATGAAACTTACTAATAACATAAAAAGGGTCTTGAAAACAAAATTTAGGGAGGGAAAACACTTACTCCCCTACTGGCATCCACTCAACCCAAATGTACTGATTAATGCCTACTGTGTAGCAGGTGTGTGTCAGGCATTCTGGGGAATAGACAAGAGCAAGACAGAGCCGTCTGTTCTTACCGACATTAAATACATCTTCTAAGGTTTTATGACAACCTTCTTTCCAAGCCCTCTTAAACCTGTTCTTCACTTGCAGTCACCAAGCCACGCAGCTGAATGCTAGGAGTCAGGTCTGCCTATTTCCAATGGGGTTGACTATGAAACACAATTACAGATACTCTACTAATAACTTGAATCAGTTGTTTACCAGTGCAGTTATTTTAAGGCTGGCTTGTGACTGCTGCTAGCAGGCCAGTCGGTAGGCAGAGGAAAACAGGAAATGAACTAAATCATTTATTAACATTGAAAATAAAAAATTGAAAGGTGTTGGGTCCTGGGGTAAATAGCACTTGGCTACTGCCAATGAGGGAATGGGGATTTTCCAAAGAAAGGGTTTACCTGAAAGAATTTACCAATTTTGGTGTCATGGAAAAACACTAATTTTGAACCAATTTTATTGATTGTTCAAATTGTCCTCTGGAAGAAATGTACTTGCCAAGAACTATAATGTGAACACTGTCATTCAGAATCACTGCTGTGCTCGTGCCTTGAGTATATCCTAAAAATAAAAGACAAAGAGAATAAAAAAGAAAAGGAGGTTTTTACTGTGCACCCACCATATGCCAGGCCCAGTAATAGATGTTTTTTTTTTTTTTTTACAAACACCGTGTTATCTACATGTCACAACAAACCTGTGAGTTAGAATTGCCACTTCACAAGTGGGAAGAAATAGAGGATGGGAGAGGCCAGATAATTTGGCTAAGGTCACACAGCTCATGGATAATGGAGCTTGTGCCTAACACCAGGATTCATATCTTTCCATGACATTTCAAGGCTGCCCTCACTCAAAGCACTCACTCCAATGAGGGGATTTATGTTAGCAAGTAGAACCTTTTAGGGGTCTAAAAATATTTTCTAATTAAATAACAGATCATATTTTAATTCAGTCTGATCAATTATGTATTAATCAATCATATTGTCCTTGGAATACATATTGGTCTAGAGCAAAAACCTACTGCTTGGGCGTGACCTGCCGCCCTGCTCTTTCCTTTATCCTGGGACTCAGCCCTGCCAGGGGAACAAGCAGTGGCCCAAGAAGTCAGTTAGAAGGGAGGAAGGTGAGTCTGGGAAGTTGTAGTTAAAAGGGTCAGAGGTTTTATTATACTGAAATAATCAAATAAACGACAAAGAACTTATGAGTTAGAATGTCAAGGCAGTATGATTTTTATAGTGGCAAACATTTGGCAATACCTAAATGTCCAATACAGGTGATTGGATAACGAAAGCTCATTTGTACAATGTAAACTTCTCAGTGGTTAGAAATAGCGATCTAGCACCTCTTATATTTTCTGGGATAGAACTTGAGTACATCCTCCAAAGTGAGGTATCACAAGAAATAGTGATGTGTTGATGGGTGATGGATACCGGAGGGTTTGTCATACTATCCTATCTTGTATATATTTGAAATTTCCCATAACAAGAGGTTTTTTAAAAGATGACATATGTATATTGGCAATCCTAGGAATAGTTTTGTGATACATTATGATGTGGAAAAACCAGATTATTAAATGTAGTAGAAATTTCTATTGTTTGTCCACAGTCAGTTTTCCTCCCCTTTCAAACATTGGGAGGATCATACTTCCCCGCCCCCTTGCCGTTGGGCAGAGCCACATGACCCATTCTGGTCAACGGATGTAGGTGGAAGTCATGTGTGTCATTTTCAGGCTGCAGCATTTAATTGCCAGTATGAGCCCCCCACCCCCAGCCTTCTCTGTCCCCTACCTCTGCAACCCATGACATTCCACACAGTAGAGCCTTGTCCCTGAGTGAAGACAGTATCAGACAGAACTCCCTGACAAGCAGAATGGACATATCATACACACAAGAAACAATCTTCAATGTTTGGAGCCATGAGATGATTGTTCCCACAGCACAGGTCAGCGCATCTTGGTAAACAAAGCAATGTAATTTGCCCAAGAATACTCAGCTTGCTTCCTCTTCTTTGTCAGGTCTTCATGCAATCTCTGTTTCTGAGTAAAAGCTTCCCTGAAGGCTCCTATTTAAAATTGCAACCCCCAGCACTCTCTGTCTTCTTCCTCTGGTTTATTCTTCTCTATAGCACCTATTTCCATTTCTCATACTTTATATATCTAACATATAAATTCTGTGTCATAAACGTAAGTAAATATATAACATAGGTAGACAGCTATAGACATAAATATAGATATTCTGTTTATTGTCTGTCTCCCTTACTAGACCAGAAGCCTCATGAGGACAGGGGTTTTTGACTGCCTTCCAGCCGTAACTAACCCTTGCACCTGAAAAAGATAAATGATAAGCAAAAGTAACAATGTCTGTCTGTATAATCTTGCCATCCATAGTATCACATTTTGCTCTTAATCCAACTTGGAGGAAGGTAAAATTAGGATTATTGTTAAAATGAGACCTAAAAAGGTAAAGTCTTCTTCCCTAGATCAAAACAGTCACAATAGCTTAGAATTTCTGATGGTCATTTTCTGCTCTAGGCATCTTCCATGTTGTATTTGATTTAACACTCACAACAATCCTACAAGATCAACTGAATCACAGACCCCCTTTTACAGATGAGGAAAGTAAGACAAAGAAAGACTAAGGCATCAAATTAACTCATTCAACTAACATTTGCTGAGCACCAGCTAAGGGGAGGCACTGCTCTATGTACTAAAAATAGACTGTTAGAGACAGACAAAATTCTTTTCTCATAAAGCTTCCACACCTGTGAGAAGCAGGGAGGAAGAATCGAGTATATCCGATGTCTCTGGTGCCCTTGCACAGCCCCTCAGCCATATCTCTCTGAGTCCAGCACTCCTTGAGAGCTTCCATCACTCAGCATTGATAGAGTCACCTGAAATGTACACCCAGCATCTTTGCTGCCTGTCCCTGAAATATCTGGGCCCACAAGCAGTTAAGAGTGGGAAAAGGGCCGGGCGCGGTGGCTCACGCCTGTAATCCTAGCACTCTGGGAGGCCGAGGCGGGCGGATCGCTCAAGGTCAGGAGTTCGAAATCAGCCTGAGCAAGAGCGAGACCTCATCTCTACCATAAATAGAAAGAAATTAATTGGCCAACTAAAAAAATATATATAGAAAAAAAATTAGCCGGGCATGGTGGCGCATGCCTGTAGTCCCAGCTACTTGGGAGGCTGAGGCAGTAGGATTGCTTGAGCCCAGGAGTTTGAGGTTGCTGTGAGCTAGGCTGACACCACGGCACTCACTCTAGCCCGGGCAGCAGAGTTATACTCTGTCTCAAAAAAAAAAAACCTCAAGGTCAGGAGTTCGAGAAGAGTGGGAAAAGACTTAAAAACCCTGGATGCAACTTTCAACCAACAGAGGATGGGAGCAGATGTGCCATCTCCCAACGTCCAGTTTAGGCAGATAATACTGAGAGGCAAAAGATTAGAAGTTTAAGGCACGATTATGTTAAGTATTACCAAGAACGCAAAACAGGTTGAAAAAATAGGTGGTGATCCTTGGTCAGGGATGGAGGAGGCTCTATTTTCAGATCATGTGTCCAAAGACCTTTTCAAGGTGGTAGATGGTAAACTAAGATCTGACACCAAGGAGGCAGGCAGAACAGTGGGTGCAAAGACCCTAATGAGGACACAAATATGGTGGAGAATAGTAAGAGAAGAAATGGGAGACGAAGTCAGGAGACATATCAAATCTAGTCTTGTGGACCTGGTAAGGAAATTAGAAGTTATTTTCATTTGCAAAAGTGGCCATTGGTGGGTTCCCAGCAGGGGGGTGATAGGACTGAATCATGTCATCTGGAGTCCAAAACCCAGGCTCTTAATCCTTGTTTTAGGATTTGGAGTCAGCTGCTGTAACCAAGACCTAACCTTCCAAAAGCAATAAGTTATTTCTGTTTTATAGAACCATCTAGGGGCTGAAATAGCAGTTTTGTGGTGCTGGGGCTCCAGAGTCCTTATGATTTTTATTCCTTCAACAAATATTTATTGAGTGCTTATTATATGCCAGGGCACAAGAGCTATAGTGGTGAAAAAATATATACATATATACAAACACACAAATTCTTGCCCACATGGAACTTATATTCTAGTAGGGGGCCTAGACAATAGACAAAAAATAAATGAATTGAAGAGCATATTAGAAGGTGGTAAGTGCTACTGAGAAAAAGCAAGTGGGTGATAGGGGAGATGGGGGGTGGTGCAATTTTAAATAGGATTTTCAGTGTAGATCTAGTTAAGATTTTTGAGCAAGCATTTGAGCAAGTGACTTGAGGTGTGGAAATTAACCATGTGGGTATCTGGAGGAAGCTCATTTCAGCACAGGAAACAACCCATGCAAAGGCCCCAAAGACCAGAGTGTACCAAGTGTGTGAAAAACAGCAAGGAGCTATGAAGCAGCTGGAGCAGATGAGTGAGTGGAAAGTAGTAATGAAGTCAGAGGTAATGGGACCAGATCATGCAGCACCTTGCAGGTCATTGCTGAAACTTTTCATCTCTGAGTGAGGTGAGAAGCCTTGGGAGGATTGGAGAAGGGGAGGGAGTGTGTGACTTGATCTGGCTTAGGATTTCTCTGGCTTTTCTAAAAAACAGGCTGATGAGCGTGCAGGGACAGATGCAGTGAGATCATAAAAAGCTATTGTAGTAATTCAGGCAAAAGGTAGTAGTGCCTGAGCCCAGTAGAGGTGGTGAGAAGTGGGTGGATTTGGAATCTATTTTTAGGTAGAGCCAGTGGGATTTGCTGATGGATTGGATACCTTTCTTTGAGAGAGAGAAGAATCAAGGGTAACTGTAAGGTTTTCAGCCTAAGCAACTGGAAGGATGGGACTGCAATTACACCAAGATAGGAAAGACTGCAGGTGGAACGGGGGGTTCCATCAAACCCCAGGAAGTTGCCCTCATCCTCATGATCAAATATACTTTACCACACCATCTAATTCTACATTTCTGCATGTGGGAAGAGGGGGGAAAAAGGAAGTGAAAGACATTCCTTTTTATTTTAAGGGCTCACATCCAATGTTGCTCACGTCTTCCACTCATATTGCTTCAGCCAAATTTTGATACCTAGTTTCAAGGATGACTAAGAAGTATAGTCTTCAGCTGAATGGTCATTAGCCCAACTAAAACTTGAGTGTTCTATTACCAGGGGAGAAGGAGAATGGATATTGGGGGACCACCTGCAGTCTCCACCCCAACCACTGGTTACATTGCCTCCCCAGCCAGCACCCAAACACAAATCTTCTGAATCTTACTCCAGCCCTTTCTCCCACAAAGACCTTCTTTCAAGTAGTCCCCTCTTATTTATGCAGTAAAGTATTTGTCACAAATCCTATCCCACCAATGCCAGATGAAATGCTAACTGATTTAAGAGATGTAAGTCAGCTCCCCATTCCTTTAACCAACAAACACTACCTAAACACCTACAATGATCAAGGCCATATAATGAGAGCTACGGGAAAAACAAATTTTAGTAGGGAGGAACAGACATTTATACAACGATCTCCAATCAAAGGCAGAACTAAATTAAATCAATAGCAAGACACAAGTAGTAATTATAAGGGCAAGTGATACTTAGTGGACTACAGACATCACAGGAATTATTTGAGTGGGGCCACTGAAGAATGAGAAAGATTTAAGTAGACTAACAAAGGCAAGGAAGGGCACTGCAGTCAAAAACACAGATGTAGGGGGGAAAATGCATGTTGAATCCAAGCAATGATGACATGTCCAGTGGACTGAGACATCAGCCAGGGCACACGGAGGGATGTAACATGATAGGAGGTTGGAGTGATGGGTTGGGGTCAGATGGCTACAGCCTGAAATCCTTCATGAAGATGTTTATACTTCATTCTGCAGGTGTTGAGGAGCCATTTAGGGTTTGCAAATTAGGGAATGACTAGATATGACTTTGGTCTTTTGTGCAATTATTCTGGCAGTGTGGTGGAGTGGGTGGAGAGAGACTGCTTAGAGAAAAATCATTCCCCTGCCTACCTTTGGGAATGTCTGCCCATGAGCCTATCAACTGCTCACTTTTCAAATTGATGGTTCCTCTCCTGAGCTTCCCAGAATGTCGTGGACTTCCTGGAATTTGATGGCCTTCACTGCTGCAAATATGAATTATTCTTCATTTACATTGAGCCTGGAGAGAGCAAAAAAGCATCATATATCATGCCTGGGGAATTATGGGACCTAAACGTATTTGTCTTAGTGTGTAGGCAAAGATGTGGCCCTGGGCAGCTTCTTCATTTAAACTCATGTAAAGTCAGAGCCTGTGGGTCCAGTTATAAATACCAGGCCCACAGAGGTAAAGTGATTGCCTAGAACAGAAAAATTCAGGGTTAGTGCCTAATATCATGGGCTTCGTCATCCAGTGCTCAAACCACCAACTGAAACCACAGAAAACCCTCCTCACTCAAAGCAGCCTCATTTTCACATTCATTTGGGCCCAGCTCTTGGGCCCAAAATGAGTCTGGAAAACACTAACAAGTATTGTTTTTATTAGCTACCTCAAAATTCAATCCAAGCTTGCATTTTTCAGGCCTAATGCTATTTGATACTCAGCACATTTCCAGTCAAATTACAGAACCGTAGAGTCTCATAAAGACCTTAAAGTTCATCTGGTCCAATTATACAATCTTCAGAATTCTATAACTTGACTTTGTGAGAGGCATAAGGACTTGAATAGATTATCATCTTGGGCCAAAGAATAATAAAATGTATGAGTTACATCATTCATTCACTCAACAAAGCAGGGGGAAGAGCATTGCTCAAAATAGACCCAATCCCCAAGATGCTTACAGACCAGTAAAATACCTGTATCGTTCAGTTCCTTAATTCTTTCCTCTCTTGCTCTCAGCATCCTTGCTGTTGATTTGGCCTGCTTGGAAATTTTAGCACTTCGTTCCTGGATTTATTCAACAGCCTGAATTTGACTTTAGGAGGAAGTAAAAGGAGCTGTATAAGAGGTACAGAAATACCTCCCAGCTGCTTTCTCCACCCCACAGCCAGTAATCCACCTAGTGCAACTATCTACCGAAGCCCAAGCTGTCGCTTCATTGGCTGTGTTTGCTGAAGAGACTTCCCCAGCCAGGACCAGTAATCACTGACAGACAATAGGGAGACCCTTGACAGGGGCTGGAAATAAATTGTCTTAATGAAAAACATACCAAACCTTAGCCGTAAATTACCCTGATGATAACAAGTAGAGAAAACCCAGTTCACGTAAGGGTCTATGTGTCCCATGTTAGAGTCTTCCAACTTCCTGGGACTACATCCCTTAAGTGAGCCCATCCCTCTAATCATGGGAAGACTTTCTGCTCTTAAGTACCTTTCCACTCTTCAAGTACGTACTGGTTGGCACAGTGTGTACACTCCAAAGATAGAGCCAGCAATTATAATAATGGTAATAAGCATGGACCAAACACTTTTCTGTTTACAAAGTCCTGTCTCATTTATACCTATTCTCAGTGTGAAGGGGAGGAGATAAACTGCAGTTGAGGACAGGATGTGATCGAGGTGTCTCTACTTCCCTTCTACCCTGTGATACCAAATTCCAATTTCACAAAGTTTTCCACATCATTAGTCACTTGCTGCACAAAACAGTTATGTGCCAAGCTGAAGTACAGGCATCTTGGGATCTGTGGCTCTAGAGCTGTGCTATCCAGTCCGGTAGCCACTAACCACATGTGGCTGCTGAGCACTTGAAACAGGGCTTGCCTGAATTGAGAGGTGCGTGGATATGTAAAATACATACCCGATAGTGAAGTCTTAGTATGAAAAAAGAAGAATTTAAATAATATCTCCTTAATAACTTATTGATTGCGTATTGAAAGAATATTTTAGACACATTGAGTTAAATAAAATACATTATTAAACAATTTTACTGTTTACTTTTTACATTTTAAAATGTGAAACTAGACAATTTAAAGTCACATATGTAGCTCACGTTATATTTTTATTGGACAGTGCTGCTCTAAACCTGTCTGTGGATAAGCCCTTCCAACCTCCTTAACCCCTCTTTAATCAGTAAGGAGACATGCTTCTCTCCAGCATACCTTAAAAGCATCCAGGAAACAGACCGGACTTGTCCAAATAAAGGCCTGACTGTTCCCTTCCCCCAGCTCCAGGGCCAAAGGAATAAAGCCCTTTCTCCAGGGAAGGAGTCCCCTGTGGGTGTCTCTTCCCTAAGAAAAAAGCCACAGAAGAGATATTAAAGGCTCCCTGTGTCTTCAAAGAAAATGAAAATATGACAGCCACGTATGAACACAGGACAAAAATCTGGTTGACCAGGGAAGATGGCCAGTGCTGTGATCACCAGGACTCCCGGGAATTGATCTCTAGTCCAAATTACCTGCAGCCTAAGAAATATGCAACCTCAAAAATGAATATAAGAGCCTTCCTCTCAACAGCTTCATGCTATGACAAGGCTCTTTGGCCAGCTCAGAGGAGGTCATTCACAAGCAGCCCTCGGCACTTAACCTGTTTAACTCCACAGCTCCATGGGTCTTTTTTCATAGACCTGTCTGCCTACTTCTGCTCATGACACAGTCAGAATATCCCTTTTAAAACCTCAGTGCAATCAAATCATCCTCCTACTCAGAACCTTCCTGTGGCTCCCCGTTAGCATCAGGGCAAAAGTCAAAGCCCCTGCATGGGTCCCCAAGGCACCCCCATCACCTCCCTGACCTCGTCTCCTCCTGCCCTCCTGCAGCTCCCTCAACTCCTGCCTGCACCTCAGCCCATTCTCTCTGAATAATGAGAACCTTCTCTCATATATCTTCGTGGCTAACTGCCTCATTTCCTTTAAGCTTTGCTTAAATTTCCCTTTCTTAGCGAGGCCTCCCTGACCACTCATTTAAAGTTGCAACCTGCCCCGCTCCCCGCACTCCCAATGTCCTTTACCCTCCTCTATTTTTCTCTTCTTCCATAGCACTTATCGTCTATAAGTGGTACACTATACAACTTACTTATTCATCTAATTGTTTGCTGTCTGTTTCCCCTCGCTAGAATATAAGCATCACAAGGGTAGAGCCTTTGTGTCTGTGCTTTGTTTATTTATGTATCCCAGGAATCCAGAACAGTGGCACATTCTCAACAAATATTTTGGAATAAATGAAGGCTCTTATATAATGTCCATCATCATTTTTAGTCCTGTTGTTACCTTTCCAGGGCAAACATATATCACCTGGTGCTAGGAAGACTCCAGGAGCTTCCTACCTTATCCCTCTGGCAGGTAGGAATTTCTTAGTCCCATCCATCCAGGCCTCCTTCTGTCCCTTCCTTAACAAATCTACTAGAGACTTCAAATGTTTGTCTTAAGTTTGTTAAACTTAGTCCCCAATGCAATTGTAATAAGAGGTGAGTCTTTAGGAGGTGATTGGGTCACTTATAAATTATGGAAATTATAAATTACACAGTCTAACGTATTTTTGTTATAGCAGCAGGAACGGACTAAGATACCTATCAACAGTCAAAGTCAGTAATACACAAAACTTTGGCAAATGCTAGAGCACAGGTAGTTTACGATGGAATTCTTCATGAAGTTTCAGAGGTAACAGCTCTTCTACTATGGAATATTTAGTTTTAAACCTGTAGGTAGTGGAGAATCATTGAAACCTTTTTAGTAAGAGAAAAGTGTGATAAAAGTGGTGCTTTTTATTCATTCTTTTCAATTCTTCAGGTGAATTTTCTCAGAATCAATTTAGATAGTTATAAAACAAACCAGTTGATTCATATTAAGTCAGACATTGTAGGAATGTTTTCAGTGAGTTACAATTTGATTGTGAACACGAAGCTCTTTTATAAAGGCCTACACAAGAATCATCTATCTGAACATCTTCTTTGTGTCTTTCATGAAGTTGAAAACTTTCTTGTTTGGTCACTAATGAACTAATGAAAGACCTACATGATTGTGCCTACCTTAAAAGTAGTTAACAGGAAAAAAAAATTGTTTTGCTTCTGCAAAGGAATGATTTAGCTTTCTTTTGTCAGGGAATGGCAACAATGAAGGCAGTTACTACTTTTGCCTTCCCATCCCCTATTGGTGAGAAGCATGTCACCAAGTCCAGCCTACACCCAATGGAAGGGGAATTAAGATTTACCACATAGATGGAGGAGTATCAAAGAATTTGTGGACACATGTTAAAAAAACACTGTAATCAGTGACTGTTTGGGGAGAGATCCTTTGATGTTACCAAGCATTATTTTAACTCTGAATCCAGTCCTTTCTCCTCCTCGAGGCAGATATTCAAACAATAAGGATTTCCATCCTCTGATTTTCTCATATACAGTGTATATATCAGCAAATCTCCATCTTTGTTCACCACGATCTACCTGGCAAATGTGTTCCCTTCTATGCCACACACCAATGACTACACCTGGAATTTTTATGTAATACTCAGACTTCTAACTATAATTCTTCTGCTTTCCCTCTCCCTGATCAAGATATATCAGACCTGGATGTTAATCTCTCATTTCACCATCAATCATGCATATCCCTGTGCATTTGTGTGTGTGCATGTATGTGTATGTGTATGTATAGTCTAGTCAAATCTTGCATTCTATTTAGGTGTAAGAGTTGTCATGGGTGCTAGAGTCAGCTAGACATATGTCTTAAGCTCAGGCCTGCTCTGAGCTATTGGACAAGTCATTTTCTATTTCCAAACCTAGGTTTCCTTAGCCATCTGATAGTAATGCTTATACCATATCAAGATTGTTGTGAGGTTTAAATTAATTGATAGAGGCAAAGCTCCAGGAAGCTTGCCCAGCACATAGAGGGAGTATATTACTGAGGTTTTCTTACCATGACTAACCACATGCACATTCACAAACTTTGACCTGTCTATGTTTTCATGTATCTCCTGAGGCTATTGGTTTCCACTCTGTAGTTTGTGGGGGCTTTAAGGGATACTTGGTAAAAATGTATAGATAGGTCTCCAGGCCTCTATCTCTGCATCTTCTATAACAGTCTGTTTTGATCTATTTTATATATTATTTTTAGTATAAGATTTTAGTTTGAAAAAACTTAGTGCTAGAAATTAATTTTTTTAACCTACATGATGTGTTTCTTCAGGAAAGAAAAAATTTCTTATACTTTTTTGTCATTCCCCAGTGCAGACCATAAGACTGTGTATATGAAATTGATGTTCAATAAATGTCCAACCAATGATGAAACTAAAAGCTTCTTGTGGCTCTTAGTCTTGCAGTATAGCTCGAAGCATTTTTTTCCACTTGTGGTTATCCCAAACCACACATGACCTGACCAAAGATGATCATCTACTCTTCTTATAAAAGATCAACACTATAAATTGCTTTCTCAAAGACCCAATACATATGGGGCTTTTGCCATGGATTAAAATATATTATTGACTTTCTGAGAATATTCTAATAGGAAAGAATTTGTGATCCTCAAATCTTTTGGTGGTTCATAAAAGTTCATAAAAATGCTTGTATTTCTCTACAGAGTTGACTTGGAGATTATATTTCACACACACACTCATACAAGTGCACTGAGAAACATTCAAAAGCCTAAATACCACACTATTAATAGTATCTATTTTTCAGTGATAGAATTGTGCTTCTTATTTTTTCCTTTTTGCATATCTACATTTTATAATTTTGTCCATAAAATTTAATAAAATGTATTTTACTGAGAACGCATTTGAGAAAGAGGAGAGACAGAAAGAAAGGTGTAGGGAGGAGAAAGAGAGAAACAGAAGGAGAGGGAATGGAAAAGTGTGAATATTGAAATCCGCATTCAACTTTCTTTACCTAATAGATATTCTCTGCAGTCCTTCTTGAAGTCCTGTTACCTGAAGCCCTCTGTGCCTCAGTTTTCTGGTGACAATGCCATTTGTAGCTTCTCTGTATCTCTGGTAGGAGGCATGGGAAGTCAACGTCCATAGCATGCCTCAAGAATTATGAAAGCCATCATCCAAAGATCCAAAGGCAGTCAAGTGCTTAATGAGTAGACAGGAGCAAACCTGAAGCCTGAGGATTTTGCATATTATTGTCATTTGGACATTGTCATTTTTTAAAACAATGGAAACATAGCACTCTAGAACAGAGATTCAGATAGGAGAACATCTATTCCATCCCTTGTCCTAAGACAACTGAAGTTCAGAGAGGGGATGGGATCCTCCCCAAATGACCAATCACTTCCTGCGAGAGTTCATTTTCCATCTTTCCTTGGCTTCATTGCTGAATCACAACAGCTCTGTATATTCTCAGTTTTCTCTTTAGTCAGTTTTTGGAAGCTATACTTTTACTGCATTATCCAGACAAATGAGACCAAAAGCAAAAATACCTCAGGCATGAAGCTGCATCTCATTTCTACTGCTGTAGCTACCTTGCTTAATGACCTAAATGCACCATCACTTTGGTGAAGGTATTGATTGATCAAGGAAGAGGGTGTTTATTGTTGAAAAGGAGTGAGTCAGGGCATCAATGCAAGGAAACATTGTTCTCAACATACTACTGGCTGAGATGTTAGGGAATGGGGAGAGAGGGTATAGAGTGGCAGAGAGAACATTAGAAAAAAACAAAAGACTTCATATCATATTTAAGACACAGAATGGAAAAATTATAGTTTCTAATCTGCTCAGTTCACTAAGACTATCAAAAGTAGCCAAAGCTAAGGAGTTGCCATTGGGCCTTGTCCTTGTCAAATAAATCCCAGCCACACTGTTTTTAATAGTCCAGGCCTGGACTGCTAGACTTGCACTGATTTTTACTAAATGGAGTATATTTGTTTCCTGCAGCTGCTATAACAAGTTGCCACCACCAACTGGGTGGCTTAAGACAATGAAAATTTATTTTCTCACAGTTCTGAAGGCTAAGAGTCCAAAGTCAAGATTTTGGTAGGGTTGATTTCTTCTGTAGGCACTGAGAAGAAGCCTGTTCCATGCCTTTCTCTTGGCTTCTGGCTGTTTCCAGCAATCCTTGGCATTCTTTGGCTTGCGGATGCATCACTCCGGTCACATGCTGTTCTCCCTGTGTCCATCTGTCTGTCTGTGTCTCTCCTCCTCTTCTCATAAGGATATTAGTCATATTGGATTAAAGGCCAACTCTACTCCAGTATGACTTTATATTAATAATTACATTTGAAACTACCCATTTCCAAATAAGGTCATATTCTGAAGCACTAGAGATTAAAACTTCAACATATTTACTTGGGGGACAAAGTTTAGGCCATAACAAAGAGCAATGGGCTTAATTGAGCAATGAATGGGTTTGCTTCCTTAATTGAGAAGAGGGCAGTGTCCAGTTGGAATGATCATACATGGCGGCTTTGACATTGATTTGTGAGCCAGTGCTCCATGAAAAATAAGGAACGATGGTTAAGGGCTGCTCAAGACATTTAAGAGAAGGTAAGGATAAACCGACAGAGACAGATCTGTGAGTTTGGAGCAAAGCAGGTGGAGGGAGCAGGGTAGCTGCCTCCAGCAGGAGTTCCTAAGGCTCAGAGACAGCTCAAGAGGAGAGCTGTTGGAAGTCCAAGTAGGCCCATGGAATGGAGGAACTTAAGTTCACCAGTGGAAATTTTGGAATGGTTGCGATCAACCACACCCATAATTGATAAACCTGGCCTACACCTGCCTGTTTGCCATTTTATCTCCTTTGCATATTCTTGCAAATATATATGAAAGCCACCATGCAACCTTCTTCCATAACTCACTAGAGAAAGAGTTGCAAATGAAAAGACCTACAGGGGCTGGTAGATAAGAGAGATGAGTGAAATGGGCTGGGTATTGAATTCTGAAAGTACATAGGTTTTCAGTAGTTAGATTTGGCACTGGACCTCAGTGCTGGGGAGGATTGCGGGAATGTCAAGGATTGTATCAGACTAGAGAGCATGTGCCCCATCTTTTGGGAGAGACACTTGGCTAGAACAGCCATGTACAACTGTGCATAAGGGCACTGCTTGTGGAAGTGAGTGGGTGAAATCCAGCCTGCTCTCTTCTCACCAACCTGTGAGCCCACTGGCCTCCATCAGCCCAGCGAGGCACCTTTTTATCAGTTGTGCAAAGGTGCAGTGTAGGCAGGGAGCAGCCCTGGCTTCAGCTCATTGTTGCCAGGCTAGAATGTAGGTTCCATGTTTCCAGATCCTCAGATTTTTTAAGAAAAATTGGAAATCAACATCTTCATGTGTGATCTCCTAATTTTTAAATATTGGCTCAAATGTTGAAAACCTCTGTATGGGCCAATGAATCGATGTCATCAGGTTCTGTACTCCCAGTGTGTGTCTCTTGTGGTAGAAAAAGGGGAGATGGCACAACATAAATATACAAGCTCATCATTGGAGGATCCCAGATAAGAGTATTTAAAATCCTCCTAGAGGATTTCAGGGTTAATTACATTAGTCCAATGCCTCAGTGGAGAGGTGCTGGGGTATCAAAGCAATTCCTTTGAATGTCTTGTGAATGTGAATGACTCATATGAATGTGAATTACTAGCTATGTTACCTTGGGCAAGTCATTTGACTTTTCTGAACATTTCTTCCAGCATCAGAGACAGCTCTTTCAGAAGGTTCTCGCAATGATTTAATTAGATAAATTCACGAAGTACCTGACATGGCTGTTATTCAATACAGCATCGGCCATTATTTTTAAGACTTGTCTTTGGGTGCACCCTGGTACCCTTTCACATGCGTGGGCTGCAATAGGATTCTTATCCTCGTCCCAATCAGATTACCCCTTTGAGAAACAATGCCTGATAACCCTACCAATAATCATGACAGCATACAGTATCAGTAACCTTCATCATCACCTACTATTTACAAGCATGACCTAAATAGTTACATTCATTCACATGAAAGGAATTTGGAGATGATCCACATCGATTTTCCCATTTGCCAGATGAGAAAACAAAGCGTCACAGAGAAAGAAATATTCATCTATGGCCACGCAGCTAAATATTAATACAGCACAAAATACAGTTTATATTTGTGTTTTTGTTTTGATTTTTGAGCTTGAAAGAAGTTTATGCTTTTAATTGAAACTTTGGACATTGTAGATATTATTTCAAACAATGCTAAGTAATAAATGTGTTCTTAATTGATATGACAATGAAATACAAAGTTTCCAATCTGAATAAAATGTAAACATAAAAACATGTTGCCCAAATCCCACCCCCATTCTCTACCCCATTTTTGAAGGAAATGAATTATTTTGGAAACATCTTGCATTGGGTTGCAATGAAAGTTTGTATTTTGCTTTTTTTAAGCTCAGGGTCTGCTTTGATCTCTTTTGAGGGGAACCTGGAATTGTGAGGTTTAAATGATCATTGCCTGGTACTTCATTAATCCTCAGTAAATGGTAGCTTTGATTCTCTTCCTTTTCATTCCCTCATACTGTACTCTATACCCCATTCCTGGCCAGAAAAGACACATGGACTCCACACTTACGCACTGCATTGTGAACATTTGGGGATCAAATCAGTGTCTTTTATTTTGTATAGATCTGGAAACTAGTATAGGACATGTCACCGTGAACATACTCAACAAAAGTTTGCTGAATTTAACTGATTTATTTTTATGCTGTATTCAATTGTAAGAATTCATATTGTGCTCAGAGCACAAATTCATTTACACATTTATTTGTTTGTATGTTTATATCCCACTATATGCTACATAGGATTTAAGGCTACTCAAACCAAAATACAAATATTATTTCCCAGAAACTCAAGTTGCTGTTGTTAAAAAAAAAAAACACAGAATAAAAAACTAGACCGTATTTATCAGATAACTGCCTTCTTGAATTCTGAGGACTAGTGTATTTATTTGGCTTCTCTCAGATGGTTTAAAAGAGGGAGTCCTGGCCTGGAATCATGAGACCTAGGTCAGGAAACATGAGCAAGTCAAAGTTCTCCAGGTTTTTCTTGGCACGATGGGGGTGATTGTTCCCCAAATCCTTGGAGGAGCAAGGATTTCAGTGGTGGCTTGTTTTAAATGCTGATCTGATGGTCTTCAAGATCAAATAAATCTCAGGACCAGCTCCTGTTGGACCGGACAGTGGGATATGCTCCCACACAAGCTCCAGAGCAATGAGGGTGCATTCTTGTCTGGAATAGGGTTTTTCCAAATCAAGATTCCAGAAGGGAACCTTCCCAGTGAAGCCAGGTGG
Organism: Lepilemur ruficaudatus; assembly: GCA_963574885.1. Classification (NCBI taxonomy): domain Eukaryota; kingdom Metazoa; phylum Chordata; class Mammalia; order Primates; family Lepilemuridae; genus Lepilemur; species Lepilemur ruficaudatus. Next base: position 17,997 of record CAUYRT010096597.1, read on the forward strand.
AGATGTCATGGGTGGCGCAATTCTCTGAAGATGCCAGCAGAGACAGGCAGTAGCTGAGGACCAGGCACCACTTCCAATGCTGTGAGACCCCATCAGCTCCCTTAGAAACACAGATGCAACCGTTCAACCGGCTGACTTGCCCTGAATTGACCAACGTTAAGTTTCCTGCCACAAAGGGGAATGAAAGGCCCTACATATACATTCAGTTATGGGGAAGATGAAGTTTTGTGCTCCTGGGCTGTGGACTGAAATTTATAGTAAGTACATACAATCAGGTAAGTATAAACCTGATTATTTTTCCTGATTTTTAAAAATGACATGCTTATCATAAAATGTTTGCCTGTTTTAATTGTCATCACCTGTTTTCTGAAAAAAAAAATTACCTCATATTTATATAGAACTGTATCATTTAAAAGGTATTGTTTGTGTCTACTATCTGATTTAGTCCTAATGACAACTTTGCAAGGTGGGAATCTAGCCTCATGTTACAGATGAGGTAACCAAGGCTTGTAAAGCTTATGTCAATTACCTGGGATCACCAGCTACAAACCAGTAGAGCCAGGATGAGAACTCCTACCTTCCACCCCCAGCGCTGCTTTCTTTTCTTCTCTTCAGCTCAGTTACCTTCCTTATTATCACACTTTTTTAAAAACAGCCTCTTCTCCATTTCACAGGGCAGATTATTTCTATCCTAGCACAACTAACACAATAGCTCGGAAAGGGCCTTGAGACCTGGGAAAGGAATCCCAGATATTTCCATCTTTTTTGCACTGATACTCCCCAAATTTGAAGTTGTTTTTTTTTCCCCTCAGACAACTGATACCTACCAACACTTTAGGATTTAGTCCCCTCATCTTATCCCCCTCCACTTTTTACTCATTTACTCCAAGCCCTTTGCCCATTTACCAAGAAATATCCGGTAACAAGAAGATTGGTGAGAAGTCCAAAGGCCATGTCTGGGTCAGTGAGCAGAGGTCAGCAGATACCATTTCCCCTATGCAGGAATTTTAAACTCATTCATGTCCCCAGTCCAAGTGGAAAAACCTCATATTTGTCACTGGGACTCAAATGTCACTTCATTTATTCATTTGTTTATTCATCATGTATTTAACATTTATTGAATATTTACTTTGTGCTAGGAACTGTTTTGATACAGGGCATTTAAAAATGAATAAGGCATTAATTCTGTTTTTACAGAGTTCACTTTTAGTGGCAAAAAAAATGTAAAGATAATTGCCTTGTAAGTACAATAACAGAGTATGACCATCTGTGCATTTGAATCTGTGTCAATTATTTCCATTATTATTGTGATCATAAGCATTGTCAGTTGCATGAGTAGGGCGTTAGTATGGCCTGAACAGACGGAAAGGTCCTCAGCAAGAAGGTACATGTGAACTGGGCTTTGAGTTTGTCAGGCAGTTGATGACAACATATTGCATGACTTGCCTTTCTTGGTGGCAGATGTCAAGTTGGGGACCAAGTGTTGCTTTCTCTAGAGTGTTTGTTTATATGGGTAGGTAAGTCCTAACCCTGCTATCTTTGGAAGCAGTGGGCGTGAAATATGGAAGCAATTATTAAAACATCTGCAATGAAATTTTCACTGATCTCTGAAAAACGTATACAATGAAATGATGAACACCAAATGCATTCTAACCTCAGGACCCTTAATTTCAGTTGCATAGATTGCAACTGAATAAAGCTGAATTAAGCTGCTCAAAAGTCTAGTGCAGAACAATCAATCACCTTTAAGAATAATCAATCTTATTTGACTGGTGTTAAATGAAGGATTAGATTTCTTAGGTCAGGGAACAGCAAGAAGTTATAGTCAGACAAAATATGCAGAATGAACTTCCATGGATATCACCCCCATGTTATCACAATGTCAGAGGGTACCATCTTCTGAACACTTATTATAAGTCAAATGTACACAGAAACCCTGATCTGTCTATTGTCATCACCTGTAGGCTTATCTCCAAGGCTTTACTGTTATGACACACCTGAAGAGCAATAATATTACCAGTTCAGTCACTTAATCCAGTAAGACTAACTCCTGGTATTTGGCAACTGTTTACACAGAATCAATGATACTCCAACTCTGTGGCACACCTATAGTATGAGAGACAAGTTGCCCAACACCTGAGATCACTGGATGTGTGTTTTAATTTTTATGATAGACCCTTGGCCTCATCATTCTCATAGATAGGACTAAACATCGATGAGCCTTGAAGCAGTCACCCAAAATTTCAGATCCGAGGCACATACTAGAATTTAACTTCAAATTGACTGAAATCTAGTTCCCACCAAAATCTTAGCTGAGAAAAGTGGTATTCTCCATCTACCCCTCTAGGATCCATATATAAAATGACAAAAATAGCATTCATCAATGTGCCCATAAATGTCTTTGACAACTCAGCTCCATTTCTCCCCCTGTAATCTCTCTCCCTAGTCAAGGGGTTGCAAGACTGAAAACTATATTTCTCAGAAACCTTGCTAGCAGAGGCCTAACACAGATCACACGAAAGCACTATTATGCAAAGTTGGAGAAAGAAGTGGCAGAGATAGAGGTAGTGGGCTTTAAGATTCATGAAATGTTACGGTGGCTTCCAGGCATTTTGCTATGAATTGTCCAACTTAGTACTGGAAACACTGCCAGAAATTTCCTATGATTCTTACGTAATCCTGGATCCCTGAAAGCTAGAGGCAAACACAGGAGTTAAAAGCATTTGTTGTCCCTTCTTCTGGGAATGCTCTTCACTCAGATACACACCTGGCTCACAGGCTCACTTCATTGAGGCTTCTGCTCAAATGTCACTTTCTGAACACTCTCTTAAAAGTGCACTTTCCCCATGTCATTCTGTTCCTTCACCCTCCTTATTCTTCTTCATTGTATATATCTGATTTTTACTTTTAAATATGTGCTTATTTATTCACTGGTTTTCTGTTAGAATGCCACCTCCAGGAGAGCAGAGACTTTGTTCTGTTCACTGCTTGTATTCTCGGCACCTAGAACAGTGCCTGTAACATTGAAGATACACAATGAATGTTGGTTAAATGAATGAAAGAACGAATGTTTAATACATGCATAGGTAACAAAACGTAGTCATGAGTCACTTAACAATGGGGATACGTGCTGAGAAATGCGTCATTCGGTGATTTTATCATTGTGTGAACATCATAGAGTGTACTTACACAAACGTAGATGGTATAGCCTACTACACACCCAGGCTTTGTGGTATAGCCCATTGCTCCTAGGCTACAAGCCTGTACAGCATGTTACTGTACTGAATACTATAGGCAATTGTAACACAATGGTGAGTATTTATTTATCTAAACAGATCTAAATATAGAAAAGGTACGATAAAATGTATTATAATCTTACAGGACTTCCCTTGTATATGCTGTCTGTTGTTGACCAAAATGTCGCTATATAATGCATGACTATAGTTAAAAATAATATTAGTAATAGCTAACCTCTATGAACAGTTCTATATGCCAGCATTGTTTTAAGTATTGACATACATTATCCCAACAAATTCTCCCAAAAACTCTGTGGCAATGAGGGTTATCTCCTCACAGTTCATTCTCCGTGACACAGTGTTTTTATATTGGTTCAAGGGTAGAAGTGATAGTGTTAAATGGCAGCCTAGAATCTCTGATAGCTGGAAGAGAGACATCTCTCTCCTGGATAAGAAATAAAAAGCATGTGGTGCAGGATACTTCAGGAGTCATTTTACTACCACAAACAGAGTCAGCTTCAGGATGAAATTAATAAAATCGACGGCAAAGGAGAGAGACCGAAAGAACTTCGTACACGATGACATCATTGAGCTGCTGGACCAAACCTTACCTGAAACTCATCTTACTTCTTTTATTTATATAAAGCAATACATTTCCTTGATTATTTAATCTAACTTGAGGGGTTTTTTGTTGTTACTTGCAACTGAAAGTATTTTAACTGATTTAGGTAGGTACTGTTTAGTAGCTGTGTGATCTAAAGCAAGTTATTAAAACTCTCTCTGTTTCTATGCCCTCATCTGTAGAGTGAGGATAATAATAGAACTTAACTCTGGATTTGTTGTGGGGACTAAGAGATGATGTAGGTAAAAGCACCAAGCATAGTGCCTGATACATAGTAAGAAGTCTGGGTCTAATATTACTTTAAGAAAGTTTTAAAATAAAAGGAAGAATGGAGGAGTAATTGTTTTAGACGAGGTACCTGACCATATTTACTCCCATGGCAACTTTGAGATGCCTGTTACCACAGGTATGTATTTTGATATTTTATTTACATGTCAACATCCTGAACTATACTGTGAGCTTTTAGAATCTGGAAAACAACACAATGTCTCTGTATTCTTTGCGTCTGTCTCAGTGCCCAGCATCTGGCCAGGTATATGGCAGGTGTTTCATTGAAGTTTGTTGAACTGCAGAATTAACTTGTGGGAAAGGAAGCTGGAGAAGGAGAGAGACAGAGGAAGGTATTAGGAAAGGTATGACTGATGGACAAGGGTTCAGGAGCGAGCAGGAGGCAGAGGGAACCAGAGCCCAGGTGGAGGAATTAGCCTTGGAAAGGGGGAAGGTTAATAATAAGTGGGATCCAGTTTCTGCCCCCAAACGACCATCATCACATTTCTTTTAAGGCTATGCACAGAGCCAGGCACTAAATATTTCCCAATGATTATGACTACAGCAAGGCCTGGGAAAAACATTAGTAACAGGAAAAAAATATATATCACAATGAACTTTCCTTCATGAGGGCTAGGGCCAGTGTATTCATGTTTATGTTACACATTAAACTGAATATGACTTTTTAAAGAGACGATTATAATATTCTCACGCAATATTAATCTTTACTACACAATACAATACTGTGAGAATGAAACAATTCCAATAGAGAAGAGAAGTGAGTTGCTTAAGGTCCCAAGTTATATAAATAAAAATTGTAATAAATAACTTGACACTGTCTAGTAGTATTTTGAGAAATATTTCATTTTTTTCTTCACCAGAAGTTGTGTTGGAGAGAACAAAGCATGTATTGTTACTCTTCTTTAAATGTGGATTAATCATGGATCAAAATCATTTGGAGTAGATCAAATTCAACAACACCATTGTTTATTAATTAAGCAGCAGCAATAAAGTTCCAGGCATAGAGCTAGCCCTGGGGATACAGAGATAAATGAGGCATGAGCCCTACACTCATAAAAATTACATTTTTTATTAACTCAAATCCAACTCCTTGGAACTTGTCTATATCAAGTTATATCAAGTTTAAGGAGGAAGAAGGCAAACAGAAGAAGATAAGGTAATCTTGAGGATTCTGCATTTTTTATAGTAGCAGGGCATCTCCTGGGGCTGATCCACGTTGAACCAAATCTTTCACACAGCTAACTAATATTTTCCATGTCTAGGATTGTCCAGTGTTGCCATATAATCTTCCCAGGCTGCTCTGGTGGGCATACGCTCCTGTTCCCAGAGATTTGAAATGTATATATAATTAAAAAGCACAACAGAAACACCCACAAACCTCTCCTGAACAAATTTAAAGGGGGCAGGTGTATAGATTGGTCCAGGAGTTATCTCAGCACCTATATTTCTGTGCACTGGAAGATCTGTTTCTAATTTGTACCCTGCACAAGAAGTGGTTTGTATTGCCAGTGGGAATTCAGATGTTCCTTTTCAACTTCTCCCACAACTGCCCCCTTCCTCCTCTCTACCCCCCTTCCATCCCACAATTGCCAAGGCTCCTGTAGACAAGAATACTACCACTAGAGAGACAGAAAGCTGCAGCATGCTGCACGGCCAGCACTTTCCAGAGCAGGATGGAAGAAAGCAAGGCTTTCTAGGCTGTACATCAGTGTATAAAGCCCCAGAACTTAATGATGTACCGTAAGTACAAACTTTAGGGCTAATGCATCAGCAAAGCTTAAGGCTTACTGGAAAGATCCTGGAAGAAACAGCAGACATCCCAGAACCTGTGCTATACATGTGACTAGAGTGAGGGACTCCTAAAGGAAGAAGCGGACTGTCCCAGATAAGGTGTTGGTTATCACCAATTCTCTAATGATGATAGAGTACATTTATTCAATGTTGACTATGTGCCAGGCACTATGTTAGTGCATTATATACTCGGTCTATACTTACTCCGACTTGATCCAAGACAACCCTTTGAGATCAGTACTGTTACTATCTTAATTGTATGCATAAAGATAGTGAGATTCAGAGAAGCAAAGTAACTGCTCAGCTCAAGATTGTATGGCCAGAACTCAAAGGCATGTCTGTCTAACTGACTTTGTTTGTGACCACTATGTTGTACTACTTCTTTAGCAGGGAGCAACTACAAACTGATAGCAGAATCCATTATCAAAATTCTTTTTGGTACTGTTTGTAGTTGCAGGTTACGGAAGTTAAGGAAAGAAACCATCTTCAGAACATAAAAGTGCAAGGTGAAGCAGCAAGTGCTGATGTAGAAGCTGCAGCAAGTTAGCCAAAAGTTCTAGCTAAGATCATTGATGAAGGTGGCTAAACAACAGATTTTTATGTAGATGAAATAGCCTTATATTGGAAGAAGATATCATTTAGGACTTTCATAGCTAGAAAGAAGTCAATTCCTGACTTCAAATCTTCAAAGGAAAAGCTGACTCTCTTGTTAGCCGCTAATGAGCTGGTGACTTTAAGTTTGAGCCAATGCTCATTTACCATTTTGAGAATTCTAGGACCTTGGTGCTCTACTTTGCCTGTGCTCTAAAAACAGAACTGCAAAA
>CAUYRT010096598.1:0-26336 GCA_963574885.1 Lepilemur ruficaudatus
AGGCACTTTTAAAAATTCAGCAAGGTAGGGAGGTGCTGGGAAGGGAGGAGGTGCTCATTCTGCTCCCTTCCTATTGTCCTTCTCCCCACGAGGCCTGAGCCCCGGAGCGAGTGGGGAGGGGCGGGACACATCTGAGCCACCCGGACCAAGCCAGCCTGCACAGCAAGGTGCCACCCTGGAGGAGGTGCCATGCTAGCCCATCTGGCTGAAGGATATTTTTTTTTTTTTTTTTTGAGACAGAGTCTCACTCTGTTGCCCAAGCTAGAGTGAGTGCCATGGCGTCAGCCTAGCTCACAGCAACCTCAAATTCCTGGGCTCAAGCATTCCTTCTGCCTCAGCCTCCCAAGTAGCTGGGACTACAGGCATGTGCCACTTTGCCCGGCTAATTTTTTTATATACATACTTTTAGTTGGCCAATTAATTTATTTCTATTTATAGTAGAGACGGGGTCTCGCTCTTGCTCAGGGTGGTTTCGAACTCCTGACCTTGAGCGATCCTCCTGCCTCGGCCTCCCAGAGAGCTAGGATTACAGGCGTGAGCCACAGTGCCCGGCCTGGCTGAAGGATATTTGAGACACAAAAAGCTTAGACATTTCGTCTAAGTCAACCTCTTTGTCCTGTATGGCTGTGAGAAACTGAGTCTCCGAGAGAGGAGGTGACATGCCCAAAGTCAGGCCCAAAGGGGCCAAGAAAGGACTAGATTTCAGTCCCTTCCCTTCCTGTTCAGTGCTGAGTTCATTGGCTCCCTCTGGACCCAAGTGCCTGAGACTTGGGGGAGGCAGCTTGGCAGTTCATTCCCTGAGGGCCCCCGATGCCCCAGCAGAGCCATCTCAGGATGTTCAGGACCCAGGGGACAGCCTGGCCGTCCCTCAGTGAGACCTGCAGGACAGAGACTCAGGGAAGTGGGCGGCGGCTAGTTCTCACCAACGCTAATTGACAGTTTCTGCTCAACTCTTGTCCTCCCAGTGCTCAGGGCTTGGAGGAACTGGGTCCCTGCCTTCCTCTGTTTAGCCCCAAAGCCTGCACGTTGCCTTTCTGAGGCTTACTCTCCTTTTCCCAGCAGCCCTCAGTGGCTCTTTCCGCCTGGTTTGGCCTGGCTGGATCCATGTCCAAGATTGGTTCAGAGTCCTCTCAAGCTGCGTCTGGACAAAGAGGGGCAGGTGTGCAGTCACCATTCTGGGTTTCAGCTGGGGGCGCCACCAAAACTGGCTGTGTGGCTGTGGCCAGGTTACTGAGCCTCTCTGGGCTTCTTATCGTTAAAATGGGAGATGCTGAGGCTTAAATGAGACCAAACAGGTGAAGGCCTAGCATGGCGGAGGCATGGAGCGGGTGCTTCGTACATGATGGTTATGTTCTTTCCACCTTTTATAATCTGAGCTCCAAGTGCTAAGAAAGTTGGGACATTTCCCCCATCTTTCTTCACCATCCTCCTTGACTCCCCACCGTGTCTGATCTTACAAATCCTCTTGACAGGAGGCAGAGAGGGCTGGCACACTGCCTGGCTTACAGGGGTGCCGTTCGTATTATTGGGCAGTACATGTGAATGGTGTCCCCTGGAATCGGGGGGCTCCACGTGGTCCCCCTGGCAGGGAGGCGGCATCGAAACTCTGGATATTTGGCATCTGAGGACTCCGTTGGGTTTGTTTTTCTCCTGCTGAAGTTCCATTCCCTTCTCTTGGCAGCGATACCTGCTATCTTGCCTGGTTCTCCGTGTATTTTGAGCTTTACTCTGAGAACTGAGATTTCAACTTGAGTCCCATAATTTAGACTTCAGCTTTTGGAACAACTTCTCCCTCCACCAGTGCATCCTGCTTTGATTTCCGAGCACGTGCGGTTCTAGAGGCACATTTTTTGGTCTATTTCAATTGCACATTCATAGGACTTGTAAATATAAAAGAGGCCCATAAACCGGGAGATGCTAGGTAATGGCCTCAAAAACAATACATTTGATGTCAGAAGCTGAAGAGGAGTCCCTCCGTCGGGCATTTGGGTCTGTGCCCTCCAAGTCTTCAAATCCAGGGTGAGATTCTGCCTGTGCTTCAGTAGGCATCTGGAGAATCACAGCGTGTGGAATACAGAGCCCGGTTTTATACTCACAGTTATATTTATATTTATATTTTGAGCGCTGGCTCTTCCACTTCCTGGCTGTGTGACCTTAGACACATCGCACAACCTCTCTGAGAAAGCTCAGCCTTCTCTTTAGCACAATGAGGCTAATGATTACCCACCACCTCACGTGGCTGGGGGACAGTTACCTAAGATGATGATGGTAAAATGACCGTCATCCTATGCACTCCAAGACGTATTTGTTCTTGCCCCTCCTCTTACCACAGAAGAGAAAGTGGAAGTTCAGAGAGGTCGAGTTGTACTTGCCAAAGATCACCGAGACCGCTGGGATTCATGCCCAGACCTGCCTGACTCTGAAGTTCATGGCTCATTTCCTAGCCTAGCTTTATGGAAAGAATTTTAAAAATTATAATAAAATATACACAGCATAAAACTTACTGTCTTAACCATTTTTAAGTGTGCGAGTCAGTGGCATTAAATATATTCACATTGTTGTGCAACCATCACCACAGTCTCCAGAACTTTTTCGCCTTCCCAAACTGAAACTCCGTCCCCATTAAACAGTAACTTCCCCTCCCCCTCCCCCAGCCTTGGTAAGCACCATTCTACTTTCTGTTGCTATGAAGTTGACTGTTCTAGGGACCTCATATTAGTAGAACCATACAGTGTTTGTCCTTTTATGACTGGCTGATTTCACTTAGCATATTGTCTTCAAGGTTCATCCATGTTGAAGCATGTGTTAGAATTCCCTGCATTTTTACGGCTGAATAATATTCCATCATTTGCATAGATGGCATTTTACTTATGTAAGGAAATATATATGTATGTATACGTTTTGAGGCAGGGTCTTACTATATTGCCCAGGTTGAACTCGAACTCTTGAGCTCAAGCCATCCTCCCTAGTAGCGGGGGACACAGGCACACACCGCTGCACCCAGCTGTGTAAGGATATATTTTCATGCATGTAATGAACCTGGTACACACTAGGTACAAATCATAGGATATTATCATTATTGGTACTTATTATCATTCAATTACTTGACTGTCACAAATACTTGCTATACAATTCAATTTTCAACAATATTAATAGTAGAATGACAATAATAAACACCCACCAAACAGATGTCCACTCTTTTATCCCATCTCAGAATGTCCTGGGCCATGGACTCCAACTCTGGCATCCCTAGAGCCTCCCGGGGAGCGTGCTAACCACACAAGGGCCCTAATCCGTCCTGGTGTTCACATTGTCAACAAGCTCCCTGAGTTGTGATGTGCACAAAAGTCTGAGCACCACTCCCCTGGCCTTTGAATCTTTCTGTGACCCGCTGTCCCTGACAGTGCCTGGACAAATGCCACCAGCCCAAGGTTAGGAGAAGGTGAGCGCAGGGCAGTGGAAGCAGTGTTTCTGAGCAGCTTCTCGGAGACCACAGGTTCTGGCTCTGTCCCTGGCCCTGTTCTGACCTCTCCTGTGTTGGACAAGCTTTCCAGCCCTTTTTGGGGAAATGCTTGATACAAGAAATGACCCATTCGGCCCTGTGATTGGATCCCAGGTAGACAGCTGTGAACCTCTTACCTCCATCCTCCTGGTAGGTTAGGATGGCTGGTGGGACATTTGGCTCAAGGTTGGCATGATTAGGAGGTTTGGTGAGCAGGTTAGCTGGGGCTCTTTGTTTATAACTCATCTGGAAAAGGCTTCCAGCATCCTCTTCCACACAGAGAGCCGGCACCCCCATGTCCACCTTTCCCAACCAAAGTCCACTGTTAGCTCCATCTTAGACGCCCTCCCCTGGTTCCCCCACTTGAAGTCAAAGCAGGCAGTCAGTGCCGGCTGAGCTAGAGGAACCACCAACATCTTCGGCATCCCCTGCGCCAAACCCAGTGGGAATCCGGCAGCAGGGAGCAAGTGGATCAAAAAGGGCAAATGGAAGGTATCTCTGCCTTCCCAACTGCCTGGAAGTCCACCCTTTCCCCAGCTTCTCCTTTATCGGACTGGAAAACTCCTACTTATCCTTGACTCAACCCAAAGCCACCTCCTCTGGGAAGGCTTCCTTGATCTCTGCAGGCAGAGCCAGATGCTCCTGCCCAGGGAAGCTTGCTGTTGTATCGACTGCATGGCTGTGACAGAGACCATTGCTCATTCATCCCACTACCCAGGGTCTTTTCTTGCGGAGGAGGGTGACTGGGAGTGGAAATCTCAGGGAGATGTATCCCTATTACAAAGGCATAGCTAAACAGTACACCACATCATTTTTATAAAATGATTATATTTTCATACACAGACTCGTGTTCTGGTTAAGAATCCTGTGATTTATTGTGAGGCCCAGGCCCAGATTTAGGCTGTGGTTTGTTGTATTGGTCTGGAGATCAACTAGGGATTTTGAATCTGACTCAAAGAAGGCAGATGTGTGACAACGTCCATATGTGACAAAATTCAGAATTCAGCATAACGTCTTTCCTGTGCCTGCCATTTCTTGCCTGTCGTCTTGTTTTCCCTGTGGGATTAAGGTCAGATGTCCTGGATAATGTTCTGGTGATGAGCAGCTATCCTCTTATTGAAAAAAAAAATTATTATGTCACTTTAAAGTTAATGGTTTTGAAAAAGAAAAAAAGGACCAGTTGAAGTCTAATTGCTTATTCAAAATGGTTCGCCCAAACTTTGTCATGGTTCTGCAAATCCTACTCTAAATTCTATTCTGTGACTTTGTCACTGCCCAAGGACACGACATTTACAGAAACCAACAGACATAGACAAAAATGTCAAATTATTGATGCCTATCAAGGTAGCTTAAGATACCCCTAAACACCTGGGATTACCTGTTGGGTACTCCCTCAGTTCAGAGTCCACATCCTTTGTATATTATAGACAGTCCTTTCTAGATGCCCCAAGTGTCCATTTTGACCACCCAAGAGTTCTATCAGCGGGCGTTTACCGTCTAGAGAACCTACTGTGTGCAGGTGCCCTGACTGTGTAAATGGCGCCCCCTGGAGTCACACATGTGAATAGCACCAATCTGTGTGTGAGCTGCTTGCAGTGTGGAGGGAATGCTTGGAGCAACAATTGGGCTCTACCTGTTTTCTTTTTTACATAATGCTTTTTACAAATGCTTTTACATAAGCATTTAATTTTGGAATAATTTCAGATTTACAGGAAAGTTGCAAATATAGTACAGAGAGTACCCATATACTCCTCCCCAAGTTTTAGGGGCTCTTCTTTACAACTCCCTGGTGAAGAAATTATCTCCTTTGCTTGAGCATCTCCAGGGGTATTTCCACAATTTATTTTCAAGAACACTGAGTTTTACAACTCCGAGGGTTTCTCCTTTTTCAGCAACTGCTAGGAAGCTCAGAGGCAAATTTGTGGCTCAGTTCTAGCAAAAGCATAAGAACTCTTGGTAGATATTTTGGATATTAACTTTGCCCTTGGTTTCATTTTTTTTTTTCCTACACTGTATCCCTTTCCTCATTTACTTAATTTTCACTTTTTTTTCTGTGTTGGACTTTGCTGGGCTCTTGAAATCCTTTCTGGAATAAGGTGGTGGGCACATATAGCTGGATAAACAAATGGATCATTTCCTCTGTGCTCCCAAGGTGCCTGAGGCAGGCTTTTATTCTAGCATTTATCACATTATCTTGTAATTGTTTGTTGATGTGCTTGACTCACCCACTGGGCTGGGACTGCCACCTGGTTTCTCTGCAGCTGGACTCCTCTGCATGACGGAACACCCCAGGGTGGGCACTGCCTGAGTCATGCTTTTCAGACTCTGAGTCTACCGCCACCGTCCCTGTCCCTGTCCTATGCTGACACACCCACACACAGGCACACAGGCTCGGATCCAGCCTTAGCCTCCCTCCTGCCCGAGTGGATGTCCTATATGTGCCATGTTGAGGCATAGCCAACAAGACCCACCAGTACCCAGAGGGGAGGAGAGTCAAGAACCGATGTGCACCCCCGTCAGATGAGGGTGGGCCGAGAAGGTGGAGGGGGAAAGAGGGGTATGTGCTGTTTCCTCCTCAGCCCTGGGGGTGGCTCCTCTCCTGGCTTTGCTCTTGATCTATACCAGGTCCCCCCCCCTTGGCCATCCTGGTGAAGGAGGGAAGAGGCCGTGAATAACCACTAGAATCCCAGCATGACAAGGTTGTCAGCTACAGATTATTCATAGCTCACCTGGGAACTCAACTTGGACTATTCTCTTCACCAAGCTTTGCCCCCACTAACTCCCTCGTTGTACAGAAGGGGCATCTGGTGCCCAGAGAGGGAGAGTGATTCTTGAAGGTCACACAGTAAATTCGAAGGAGGCTTGCTCTCTTTCTACCAGAGGAGCGAGGGCTCTGTGCTCTGTGAGCTTCAGGCACCCGCTGAACCAGTGCGGGAGGGGGCTGGGGCCCTGGAGAGCTTTCCTAGTGCCCTGTAGGCAGCCAACCCGGGGGGCTGGAGGGCTGGCCGATCACTCTGGGTGAACGTTTCCTCTCTGCCCACCCACACTACACGGTTCCTCCTGGCATCAGGTGGACTCTGAAAGTTTGCTTTAAAGGAGGAAGAAGAATGACAAAATGGCAGCCTAGGGGTGGGTGGAGGGAAAAGTGGGCCAGAGAATGGCCCAAGTGACTGTGTGCGAGGAGGGAGGGGGAGATGGGAATGTCAAAAGCAGCAAGGGCACACTCTGAGGCCTTTGGGGATCGTTGCAGGGGTGACAATGTGGGGGCCACAGTGGGGGCAGGAGAATACAAGCCACCATCTAAAACATGTGCTGGCTTCCCAGCGCTACTGCTGCCATGGAATGAGGTTGCCAGATCTCCCATCTCTCTTTTTTCACGACAAGCTGAAAACCCGATGTTTATGTGAAACCCAGATTTTCACATGTTGACAACTAATTCAAAAATTTAAAAGCTCTGTGTGAACACAATGTGTAGACCTTATTCGGATGCCGATTCAAACAAACCACCTGTAAAAAGACATTTTTGAGACAATTAGGGAAATTTAAATACGCACGACATACTAGACGCTAATCAGGAATTATTCTTCGTTTCGTTAGGGTGATGACGGTTTTGTGGTTATGTTTTCAAAAAGTCTTTATCTGCTAGAGAGACATACTGAAGTATTTATGGGTGAGATAATGTGATGTCTAGATTTGCTTTAAAATGTTTCAGAAAGAGAAAGATGTGTGCCAGTGCCAGGGGATGGATGAGATGGGGTTGACAAAGCAGTGATCATTACTGAAGCCGGGTAGCGTGACATGCAGGTTCAATATACCGGTCTCTGCTTTCAAATGTGTTTTAAAATGTCGTTAAAAAAAAAAACCCACTCTGGGCTGAACAAAACCTGTCGGTGGGCTGGTTGTGGCCTTAGACTACCATTATTCAATCTCTAGTCTGGGACTTTCTCCCACACAGAAGGCACAGAATACCAGGGCATGAAGAAACCCTAGAGATCATATAGGGCAGGGGTTGGAAACTGCAACCTGGGTGCCAAATCTGGCCTGCCACCTGTTTTTGTCAATAAAGTTTTATTGGCACACAACCCTACCCATCCGGTTACCTATTGGCTGTTTTGGTGCTACGATCACAGAGTTGAGTGAGTGCGATGGAGACTATACTATCTTGCAAAGCCTAGAATATTTACTATCTTACCCTGCACAGAAGAAGTCAGCGGACACTGATCCAGGTCAATAAGCATCCGCCTTTAGCACTGAAGTCCTTAAGCCACATCTTCCAAGCCCAGGAGTAACTGGGGGGTGGAGGGAGAGGGAGTCCTGCTGATGGAGGGGAGAAGGGGACCTGGGCAAACAGGTCTCCAGGTGGAATTAGGCAGAGCGAGAACCTTGAGCATTCCGGGAAGTGCGGACGACCGCTCTGACTAAGAGGCAGGGCGGGGGCAAGCAGATAGCCCGGCCTTCGGGGCCAGGCAGGTCCCAGCACGTCCAGTCTTGACCAAGTCCATGCCTTAGTTTCTTCTGGAAAAACAGGAATCAGGAAGGATGAACAGCGCAAGTGTGGTGGATTAGAGGTGCTGATGCAGAGCCCATCCCAGACACCGGGTGTCTAATAAATAGCAGACGTTGTTATTATATCCCTGTGCCGCAGCCATCGAGTTTTTGGATCGTAAAGACCCACCGTTACTAAACGTTATTGTCAACCTTAGACACGGCCTCTTAATAAAAGGAACTGAATGCTGATTATAGAGAATTCACACAACTATTGTTAAAGGCAAACAAGATGTTTATTGATCTTTCGAGAGAAAACAAAGGAGAAAATTGCGTTCTTTGCACATATAAAAATATGCCTCCGCTTGAGTGAGGAACGAAAAGTTATTATCAGATGACGACTTTAAATAAGGTTTTACATGCAAGCATAGTGTGAAATTTTTTTATATATATAATCTAGTTCCATGGCAGTGGCAGATTCTGGAAAGTTTTACATATGTCTAAATAGGAAGGCCATAGTTGACACAGTCTTTACCATGTAAGCATCACTGAGACTGAGACATAATACGCACCACCTGGGGTTGTTTTGGAGATAATTAAGATAATCTACGTGAAGCACTGACCACAGGGCTTGGCACGTGTTAGCGTTCCACCAATCCGTCCAGCCTGCCGTCACCCACGGGCGGTCTGTCTTCTGTTTCCCCATCCCCAAACGTCCTGCGTTTGGCCTACGCGGTTAATAGTCCGGTTTGGTGGCCGTGTGTTCTCTATGCATGCGTCGTTTTCAGACCGTGCCTTTCCAGCTGTGTATCGCGTACACAGATTCTCATGCGACAGGCCCGAGAGACAAGCGCCCAGGTGAGGCTGCACCTCAGTCACGCTTTAAATATTCAAAGCGCGCAGCAGGGTTTGTCAGCTCAGCACTGCTGGCATTTCGAGCTGGATAATTTTTGGCTAGGGGGCTATGCTGTGCATGGCGGAGTGTTTAGCAGCATGCGTGGACTCTGTTTACTAATTGTGACAACCCCCTCATGTTGTGACAACTCCAAAGTGTCTCTAGCCATTGCCAAAGCCCCTTGGGGAGCAAAATTACCCCTAGTCGAGAACCACTGATATAGAGGATAATTTATTCGCAGGCAAGGGCAGGGACCACATAATGATTTTCAAATGGTCCCATCAATTACCATAGGCAATCAAGCATTTCGTAACAATGTTCTGATGTACTGATGATGATGATGATGGTGAAGATGATGATGGTGATGATAATGATACCCACCCCACAGACTCCTATGCCCAGAGCCTGCTCGTAACTCTCCCACCTCCTCAGGGCCCCCAGAGGTGCTGCTTACCCTCGTCACACACGTGCTCTCCCAGCAATCCCCCCAGGGCTAGCGACTGTGGTCATCGTTCAGTCCACGCGTAGCCATCGCTGCCGTAGCCCGCAGGAAGGGCAGGTGTTGTTACCTTTGCTTTGCAGATAAGAGACCTGAAGCTCTTCAGGAGCACAGAGAAACTTGGAGCCAGAGCTGGGTGACGGCTCAGATGTCCCAGCTGGCCCTGTGAGGAGGTGGACCCAGTCATTCTCCCCTGGAGCACGGGGAGCTGCCACCCCTCCCCTTCCTCCTTGTCCCTTTGGTCAAGGGCATACAGAGTCACTGGAAAGGTCATGCCTGGCATTTATGGAGCACTGTTTAAAACATTTTACAAGTATTATTTTGCTCTTCCTTCATGACAATAACTTGGTGGTAATATTACAGATGAGGAAACTGAGGCACAGAGAGAGTGAAATAACTTGCCCCCAGGTCGTGGAGCTAGTAAGTGGGAGAGTTAGGATTCCAACCCAGGCAGTCTGGCTCCAGAACACACGTGCTCTACAGCCTGTTGAGACTTGGAAATAAAGTCCCTTGCCGCCGAGGTTGTCGTTTTGTCAGCGTGGAGTCTGAGGACATGGTCATAGTTGCCAGAGACACCCAGGATGAGATCGCTCTGCTGGAGTGGGCTGCTGTCGCACCCAGGCAATGCCTAGCCATATTGGAACATCTCCTGGCATCCCCGCTTGGCAGGAGACAGGCCTTCTGCGTGAGTCTGTGAAGCGTACTCGGGTGCTGTGACTGAGTGACAGATGCACAGGCTTGTTAGCCTTGTAAGGAATGTCCTGTCTTCCTCTGGTGGGAGACAGCCTGCCCAAGGATGGTGGGGATGGGAGAGGCAGAGGAGCCTCCCTCAAAAGCCTTCCATCACTGTCAGAAAGCTAAAAGAACACACCTGTGCAGGCGGCTAGCAGGACGCCAGCTGGCTGCGGAGAGAGGGAACGAGGAGAAAGAACATGCGATTTGGATTACAGGGTTTGACTCTCAGCTCAGCCGCTTCCTAGCTTTGTGACTTTGGGCAGCTGTAGAATGGGGTGTGAACAACCGTCTCAGGGCACTATTGTGGGGATTAGGGAAAACCCATGGGTGTGCCTGGCAAGTCTTGGGCATTCAATAAGTGGGAGATATCGTTATAAGGAGACCTGAAGGCCTCATGAGCTGGGCACTGGGAGCTCTGTGGTGCTTGCTGGGAAGGTTGAAAAGCCACTTTGAGCCCTGTTGTGTCTGTCTATGCAAGATCACCTTCTTGGGGACACAGCTCCCCATCACTGGAGAACTTCCCGCCTCCTTGTTCTGTGTGGCATTGGTGAAACTGCCAATCCCAGGGTTATGACCCCACTCGAAACTCAGGGTGGGCGTGTGGCCCAAGCTCCACCTGTCAAGAGCCTACCCCCAGGGTCTTATATACAGACCCTTGGGCACAAGACACTTTCCCTGTCATCTGAGATTGCTAAGCTGGATTTATTTAAGCCTAGAAATATCTGGGGCATGGCACATACCCTTTCCCTCCTGTCATACCTACCGAACCCCGTGGAGAAGCCTAGGGAAGGGCCGGAGACAGTGATGGGAGAGAGGGCACAGTGATCTCACTGCAGATGTGGCCCCCTCCCCCACCCAGCCTTCTCTATTAAATGAGCCAAATAAGCTTTTAGCTTCAGCTTTCTCAAGTTGGGTTTTTATAACTTTCAACCATAATAAACCCAGCTACTACAAAGGAGGTATTCTAAGAGACTTGGGGTAAGCTGTAGAGGGCAACCAGCTAAAGGTGCCGGGGTCCGAAGTCCAGAAGAGGCTGCCTGAGAGCGAGTTTCCCACGCCACGGTGCTCTTGTGCGTATCGATTTCTTGCATCTTTCATGTGCTTTTATCTTAGAGCATTTTACAGCCTCCTATTGTGTTGGAGGGAGCCTTAAATAATCAGGGCTGCAAGTCTGTACCTGGAATTCCATTCTAGCTTTGTTCAACGGGCCTTATCTGCAAGTCCTGGACTCTGAGTTGGAACCCTGGTGCCAAGAAATCAGGATAATCCTGATTTGGATGTGAGCTTCCAGGTGCTCCTGGACAGTGCGGGTGTACAGGATGCCAGGAGTATGAGCAGTGGGTGCAGAGTGCAGCTAAGTCAAGGCCGGCCCTGCCAATCATGTTGGCAAGATGAGTAAGGGAGGTGCTATTTGGGGCTCCTAGAGTGCCTCCCCTCGGTGCATGGGGTTGACTTGGTTAAAAGACCCTTCACTATGCATATGTGGAATACACCGGAGAGAGGAACTCTGCCCTGGATTCAGAGTAAGATCAGCGGTGGGTTTAGGTTAGGCGTCAGGAAAAGTTTAAAGTGTTGAGGACACTGGTATATTAAGAAAGCAAAGGGAGAGGGGGACTACTCTTTCTCTGACTACTTGCCAAACACCGTGCTAGGAACTTTATAAACATCGCCCCAGCGAAACCTCCTAAGAACAGCCCTGTGTCTCAGTCACTGCTGGTGGGGACGTAAAACGGTGCAGATGGTTTGGAAAACCGTGTCGCAGTTCCGCGGCTGGTTGAACACGGGGTTACCGTATGAGCCAGCATTTCTTCTCCTAGGTATACACCCAAGAGAAATGAAGACCTCTGTCCACACAAACATTGTAAACAAATGTTCATACAGCATTGTTCGTGATAGCCCAAAGGCGGAAATAACCCAAATATCCATCAACTGATGAGGGGACAAATAAGACGTGGTGCTGAATAGCTACAAAGTGGCAAAAAAAGGAATGAAGTACCAGTACATGCCGCAACATGAGTGAACCTTGGAGACATTATTTTAAGTGAAAGAAGCCGGTAGCAAAGGCCCCCATATGGCATGATTCCGTTTATGGGCAAGTCCAGAGCAGACAAAGCTATAGAGACAGAAAGTGGATTAGTGGTTGCCGGGGGCGGCGGTGGGGGAGGGGAGGGAGACACCGGGAGCTGATGGCTGCAGGCGGGGGGGTGAAGTTTTTAGGGCAGGAATGAAAATGTTCTGAAATTAATGGTGGTGATGAATGCGCAGCTCTACGAATATACTAAAAGCCATTGAAATGTACTCATTAAGTGGGTGAATTGTACAGCATGTGAATTATATCTCAATGAAGCTGTTAAGGTTGCAAGTGTTTGTCTTAGGTGAGAGATGAGAGGTGGGAATGGGGCAGATGATTTTCAAGCCTTTTTATTTTTATTATTTATTTATTTATTTATTTGAGACAGGGTCTCACTCTGTCACCCAGTCTGGAGTGCAGTGGCAGGATCATAGCCCACTGCAGCCTCAAACTCCTGGGCTCAAGCGATCTTCCTGTCTCACCCTCCCCAGTAGCTGGGACTGCAGGCGTGCACCACGATGTCTAGCTAAGTTTTTTATTTTTGTAGAGATGGGGTCTTGCTATGTTGCCCAGGCTGATCTCAAACTTCTGGCCTCAAGCAGTCCTCCCACCTCATTCCCCCAAAGTGCTGGGATTACAATGTGAGGCACTGCACCCAACTTCAAAAGTCTTGAATTTGACCCTTAATTTGACCCTTAAACTATGAGCATTACAACATATAAGAAAACAAAGATTAAATTAGAAATCATGCACTAATCCTAAAAATAAAAAGAACAGAAACAGCCCTGCAATATATTACTATTTCTAAGTTATAGGGGGGAGAAGCCAACATGCAGAGAGGGATAAATAATTTTCTTAAGGTCAAATGGGAGTTAGTGGGGGAGCCAGAACTGGAACTCATGTCAGTTTCACTCCTAATGTTTAACCCTTTCTAGGGACTGACATGGCAGAGGATCAGCGTGCTGCTCTTGAAAATAACCCTTTTTGGGGGTTCTGTCTGGGCCATGGACAAATGAGGTTGGCCTCAGTTGGCTGGCCAGCCCAGCCCAATTACCCTAGTGATCTGTGGAGCGACACCCCCTCACCCATCCCTGTGCTGTACGAAGTGCCATGTGTCTGGGTACACGACTTCATACTTCCAAGGCTGGTGTAGGAAGGAGACCAGGACCTCACTTTGACCTCCTCTCAAAGCATCCCTTTCTGATTCTACTGTGGGCCTTACGGTGATGCTGATCCTTTGGTGACACTTTACCCCCACGCTGGACAAATGGTCCTTCCCTTTACGCCCCACGGCGGGGCCCAGGAGAGACCAGATGATCTTTAGTACAGACTGCAGAGAGCTTTGACTTTACAGGGTGGAAAGCAGCAGTGCAAAGCAAGTTACTTCATGCTTCTGAGCCTCAGTTTTCTCATCTGTACAAGGGGGATAAGAATGCTCAGGTTGCAGGATCATGAAGACTTAATAAAGAGCTCAGGTAAGGCACCTGTGTGATGGCGAGCACCTGATGTGCTCATGTACTCATGACTGTGGGGCTGGATCCCCTGCATCAGAGACAGTGGTCAGGGCATTTCCACCTTCTAATCCCTAAGCTCATCCTCTTCATGTCCTGTGTGTCATTTCCGGTGTGGAAATGGTCTGGATACCATCTTGCCTGGGGTCGAGTGAAGGCCCTTGGGAGCCGGCTCCTGTCTCTAACTCCGTACCAGCTGGTGCTCTGAAGGGTGGTGGCACCCTGAATGGCTGCATCGTCCCCACTGGGAGACTGTGAGTCTTGAGGGGTGGGATGGGGCCTTGCTCACTAGCCATCCCTCGGGGCCAGCATGGTGCCAACCTGCAGCAGGCATTCGAGAAATAGACTGAAGGACGGGAAGTAGAATGTCAAAGTGGAAAGGCATCCAATCCAGTAATTCTCAATTTATTTTTAACCTCAAAACCTTTTCTTCAAAGGGAAACTTTATGCAGAAGCCCAGTCTATATATAGACAAAGCCAAGCTGTTCTGGCAGTGGTGGGCGGGGCCGGGCCTCCACCTGCCTGGGCCTCCCCCTTTCCACCCACTGCGGTGGCTCCCTTACAACTGCAGGGAGCGGAGCTGGAAACCCATGGCTCACAGTTCTACTGCTCATTTTACAGACGGGAAAACTGAGGCTCAGAAACGAGGAGTGGGTCATGGTTTGCTTAGAGTTGTGGAGGGTGCAGCGCTGGCTTTGCAACCGGGACCCGAGCTCTCAGACCAGTCCCTCTTGAGTGGGGCTTGAGAGCTTCAGGTGCCTCTGGACTCATACGAAACAGCATCACTATCACGATCACTTTAATCTTTAACTGGAGGGAGCCTTGGGACAGAGGAGAAAGGCAGAGGTTTGTGAACTTGCCAGAATAAGCCAGCTTCATTAGCCTCAGTAAATGGACACGACACTCCCAGCTCCTCAGAGGAGCGGTTCTTCCCAGGTGGGAGGGATCTGTTTCTCCTCCATTCTTCCTTCCCTTTCTTTTTACCTTTCTCCCTTTATTCAGCCATGTGCCAGTGCAAGATGCAATGAGCCTTTTGTTAGTTGTTTTTTGATTTGAAAATCAATCTACCTACCAGTTCCCGGACACACAGAATTTCCACTGATAAAAGACACAGGCCCTGCCTTCCTGGAGAACCCAGCCCAGAGCCGGGGAGAGGCAGGAAAGCAGTTGATTGGGCCGTACTCCGCTCGGTGCTCCGAGATAAGCCAGCCAGGGAGTGCGCACTGTCTGTGATCGTTGTGGCCACCGAATTTCCCAGCCCCGCATCAGGATGTCTGACCTGGCAAGCGCTCAGGTACCCAAGAAGACGACAGGATGCAATATGTGAAATTGTGATGGTCACCGAAAAATCTGGGCTATTTGGGCGCCATAATTACAGCATCCCGATTTACCTGGCATCGGGTTGCGTGTGTGTGTGGATGGAGTGGGGACTCAGGGAACGGTGGCGGCTGTATTTCAGAGGCCAGCTCAGCTGTCTCTGACGCCTTGGCCTTTTCATCAGACACCTCTCAGAATCTTTTCGTTTTTTTTCCTTAATAAAATTTGGGAAATTTTAACCCTGTTGCAGAGCGAATAGAACTGAGTTTTGGTCTTCACCCTGCCGGCAGCTGATCGCATGCCCTCGTGACTGTCGTTGCGTGTTGCTGACGGCCACCCTCTGGGCAGCAGGGCTGTCTCTTGGCATCTAGCTTCTGCGCTGGCAAGGGAGGAAGTTCCTTGAGAGCAGGAACAGAATCTTTATTTTTCTATCCTTCCTCCCTACCCAGTGCCCTGCACAGCCCGTAGAATGAGGGAGGGCTTAAGCAGGGCTTGTTGGAGTGAATTATTGAGTAGGCAGCCTTGCCATGGGAAATAAACAAAAGAGCCAGCCCCTATGATTCAGCGCTGCTCAACCTGTCCCTTGCAGACTGAATCCCCAGCTCCCTCAGATGGATGGGGAAGGGAGCTCACAGACCTGGGAGAGGGACGGGCCAGGATCATGCATGCTCCTCCCTGCATCCCTGGGAGGGAGGTGCCCTCACTATGAGGTCAGGGAGGACCTGGGGAGCAGGGATTGGGCCCATGGCCTGCCTGGCCCGAGTGCACCCTTCTCCTCCCGGACAGCGCTGTCTGGGTCAGTGTCGCTGTGACTCCTCTCCTGCCCCGGCTTCTCAGGGTTCCTGGAAACAGCCTGCACCCCCCTGACCTCTTGGTCAGTGGCTATGGAAACAGCATCCACTCTGACCTTTCCAGTGGCTCTGATCTCCTTATTGGCCCTGTTTCCGAAAGATGGCTATGCAAAGCTCTGAGCCAGACTCCTGCAGGCATCCAGGGCTCTCTCGTCGGTTTTTGGTTCTCGGAGGGAATCTTGCTTCTTTGGCTTTCTTTGTGTGTGCAGTGTCGGGCACAGGACATGTACGCAGTCCCTGCTTGTTGACATGTAAGGAAGGAGGGCCCAACTGAATGATTGAATGGCTGAATTGTCCTGGCTTAGGTCATTTTTCAGCTCTCCATTCTTTGGGCTGATGCTGTGAAAGTGAGCATTTCATCCTACAGAGCAGCAGGGAGAGAGAGAGAAAGGGAGGGAGGGAGGGAGGAAAGAAGGAAGGAAGGGAAGAAGAGAAAAGACCAATACCTCCCTCCTCTCCCTGTACCACCCCCCTACCTAGGAATAAACGGCTACCCTGTGGCTAGCCCCTCGCTGCTCAGAGTGTGGTCCCTGGCCCAGCCGTATCATGTGGGAGTCTGTTAGGAATGCGGAATCTCAGGCCCTACCCAGATCTACTGATTCAGAATTTGCATTTAGCAAGATCTTCGGGAGATTTCTGTGCACATGAATAGTTGAGTGCTGGGCTGGATGACAAACTGTCAAAACCTTGTCTTTTCCTTTAAGAGGGGAGTCAGGCTACCTCTGCATCATAAGGAAGGCGCTGGGGAGGGTTTTAATGCCAAGACCTCAGGAATGGAGAAAGGAAACATCTTGAGAGGAGACTAATAATGATTATCATTGCCATACTTGCTACAGTTTATTGAGCACTTACTGCGTGCTGGGTGTGTGATATTCATTATCTCATTTAATCCCTGCAACCACCCCATCAAGGAGATATCATCATTGTGCCCATTTCAGAGATGAGAAAACTCAGCCTGGGTGATAAAGCAACTTGTTAGGATTGCAAAGGGACATTTGAGTTCTGACTCTCACTCTGGTTTCCCTTTGTTCCTTGAACTTGGCCAAACTACTTTGATCTCCAGGCCAGGCTGACTGCCCGTCCCCAACCCCCTCTGCCTTCAAACCGGAGAGAACAATGCCCAGAGCCTCCCAGGAAGCAGGCAAGGAGCGGAATAACAAGCACACATGCCCTCAAGGTCCTTGCGAGATGTCCTATTTCCAATGCAACAGAATCATTTAACTGATAAACACAGAAGCAATGTCAAGATGGCAATAAATCGCCTGGCTATCAAGCTAGGCCCTTGTGTAGTGTTCAAAAGGAACTAATTAAAGAAATTTTTCTTTAAAGTATATTTGACCCAGACATTGCTACATCGGCCTAGGATGCTAATCCAGTTTGAAAACTTGGTGTGAAGCTTGAATTATTAACACATGCATGAAAAACAAATGTTCTGTTTGCCTTGGAACGTTTTGGGGATGGAGAGGACAAATGTACCTCTTGAGGACGGGATCAGGGAAGGGGGTGGGGTTGGGGTGAAGCCGGCGAAGGCCAGAGGAGGTACGTGTCCCCGTAAAACATACATCATCAAGCCTGGCGCTTTATCGGAACTCCGGCGTTCCGATGACTGAGACAAATCTTGAAGAGAATTTTTCACGGCTAATGCATAAAACATGATCCCTGCTATCTCCCTCTTTAAACAGCTTTGTTAAATAGTCAGTCGAGTGACATCTCCCTTGCTGCCATGAGTCCATTAGGGAATCGTATTTACACAGGGAATTTCGCTTGATGGTTTTGCGCCATCAGTCTCTGAGCACCCTTGCGGGAGCCGTGTGCACACTCCTGGTGTATTTCTCCCCGCTTGGTGCTGGGAAGTGAACTGGGCAGAGCCCGCGTCCCGGTTAGCGCTTCCAGGACACCACCCACAGGGCCGGCCCCGACTCCCACTTGCCAGGTTGCTGGGACCCGAGGAGACGGGCACGGGATGGGGATGGTGCAGCTCCGGCATCCTCGTCTTCCTCCCTCAGGGTACGTCGAGCTGACGTGCGAACTCCGACGAGGGAAGAAGCTGGGGTCCAATAGTGACGGCAGTTATGAGAGCAGCTAACGCATATCTCTTACTAAGGGACGGGCACCCTGCAGGACACAGCGTGGGGACGTCCAGTAACTCCTTGCGAGCCTCCGAGGTGCTTCTAGCGTGACCTTTACAGCCTGGAGGAGGATGTTGGGTCCAGAGAGGACAAATGACAGGCTCCAGTCCCACTACGGGGAAGACAGGCTCAAATCCACGTTTGTCTGCCTCGGTCCACATGCATAGAACGCTCATGATAGACCAAAGGACACGACACTTACAGAGGTGGGTTTGGGAGGGAGGAAGTGGAACAGGAAACGTTTTGTCCTATATGTATTCAGAGTGTGCTTTCAACACATGCCTCCAGGCTCAGTTCCCGTCCTCTGGATCCTCAACACCAAAGCTGAAATAATTTTCTCCTTTTTTTCCTCCTTAAAATAGTCTTTGTCTAGATACAGGGAGCAGCTCGCACCGTGCTCCTGGCTGGCACGCCGCGGACGAGCAACGACGCTCCCTCCTTGTTCCATTTACAGTCCGCGCACACGTGCTGACACTCCCTAATTTCCGGAATCAATGTGTTTCTTAAAATCATACTCAAAGCAGGGTCCTGAGCACACAGATGGAGCAGGACTATGGCAGCCGTCAGTGTAAACGTGGTTAGCCACATTGGCAGAAACCAGTGAAAGCCGAGGTCGGGTGTGAAGGAACTAGAGGGGCCTATGAGGCAGTGGGGAAAGAGCAGAGTGGTGGGTGGGCATTGGAGTGGAGAAAGGTGGGGATTGAGTAACCTGATATCCGTCTGTGGGAAAGCTGGTGGGGCTGATGCTGAGGAAAAGCATCACCTATGGCCCCAGGACCGCCATGCACAGTTGTGCAGGCTGTGCACTATAAAACTTTAGGGGGTGCTATTCTCACCCACCGCCCTGGGAACGGAGGCCCTGAGCGGTGCACTCCATGGTTGGCATGGCCGTGGGCAAGGGCCTTGCAGGCACCATTTACTGAGTTCCAGTAAGAATGGAGGCACGTGCTGTGGGGAAGTGAAGAAAACACAGGCCAGGCTGGGACTGGTTTGGGACAAGGGGATCAAGGAGGGCTTTTTGAGCTGGGCCTTGTTGGGTAGGGGAAAGGCCAGGCAGCTCACTCTTACTCATCCCTTGAGACTGAACTCGAATCTCTCCTGCTGCAGTGGTGGCCCCTCCCTTTTGCTCCCATAGCACAGGCTTTCCTCCTGCTAAGCCTCACCATGCCTTTCTAGAACATTCATTCCCAAGTCTGTGGAGCCTCATGGCACCTCCACTTCCACTACACCGTGAGCTTCTGGAAGGCAGGAACTGTGTCTTTCACTCTGGTCAGCAGGGCCTCGCACCCGTGCTGTCACATAGTAGGTCCTGGCACATAGTAGGTGTTGTGAGCTGAGCAACAGGCGTATGAAGGCGGGATGCTGGTGTGGGGGGCTGAGCTGGAGGCGGCGTGGCCAGTGTGCAGCCAGATGCCAAGGTCCCCGGAAGGGGCGGTGGGCCCCAGTGAGAAGGGGCAGAGATGGGCACTGCTCCGCCATGGGCAGCAAGGAGCATGGAGAGGAAGCTGAGTGACATTACCACCCACGTGGAGCTCACGTACCTGCCACACAGCTCAGAGCCAGGGGACGAGCTCTGCTCTGTGTCCCTGAGCCTCATTTGAAGAATGATGATTTCTGAGCAGCATTTGTCCCCCTGAGCTTCTGGGTGCAGGATGTGCCCTCTCTAGTAGGTGGCTGGGAGACGAACATCTTTTACCAGATCAAAAAAGTAATACGTGAACCAAAGTGGATGCTGCCGGGCATTCCCGAGCACCGAGAGCCCAGAGACGCAGTGATGTCTGATGATTGACTGGCGGTTGGAGCAGGCAGTTCCAGGGCCAGAGGTGGTGGCTTTCCTACTCTCCAGCCCCTGCTTGGAGGGGGCTCTCCTGGGGCATATGGGTTTGTTCGTTAAAGCCTCAGAGGCACCGCCACCTGCTGTCCTCCCCCATGGGGGTAAATGAGACCCTCCTGTGGTGTCCACTTGCCATGTACCTAAATCCTGTCCACCCTCCCTCTGGGCAGGAAGGCGAGTAGGTGCTTTAAGAGGGAGAGTGGACAGTGGCAAAGCAGGGGTGGGGAGGTAGAGCTTTGTTCAAATGCTGGCTTGCCCCGTCTCAGCTGTGTGATCAGAAGCAAGTCACTTAACCTCTCTGAGTGCCTGTCAAAAGGGAATGGGTCCTTTTCGCGGACTCGTGGGTGGACTCAGTGGGAGGCTTTCTATAAGTCAATGTCAGTCTATGGCAGCTGTTACGAATGTTCACTAGCCTCTCGTCTACCCTCAGCCTAGATTCGCTGCACAGTCTGCTGCCTGCGAAGGGCAGTCTCCCCCGCCTCCCAGATCCTGTTTGCAAATTCTCCAACGATCTCCTGCTCTCAGCTTCTCCCTAGCTTTTCACATGCCCTGGAGGCCTCTCCAGAGGAAGGCTTGCTAGGAGCTCAGAGGCCCTGTGGGAGCCTCCACGAGCAGCGGGGCACATGCCCCTCCCCAGTAGCCTGCTCTCTCCCCTCCCATCTTGGTGACAGCCCTCCGGATGCTCTCCATGCTCCTCTGCCGGCATTATCAGTGTGCTCTGTTATCTCTCTCCCTGGAAGGCTGGTGCAGCACAGACGCCCTACGATGAGCACAAGCCTGGCGTTAATCCAGGCACCTGGTGGGCTTCGCCACAGCCCTCCTCACTGGATCCACGGGGGAGGAAGCAGGGCCGGAGGAGCATCTTCTCATTTCACAACCTGGAAACTGAGGCTGAGACACCTGGGGTCTCCTCTGCCTGGTGCCCAGAGCTCTCCCTGGGGCTTCCCTTGCCCAACAGGACGGAGTCCCACTGCCCTCCCTGGGCCTGTCTCAGCCGACCAGCCGCCGGCCTTCCCCAGGGCGTTAACCCTGCAGCCCACACAGTTCTTTCCTCCCTCCGTCTGCCTCCCAGCTCCGCCCTGCCTTAGACTCAGTTCCCCTTCAGTGTCCCCAGCTGCCACGTGCCTTCAGGCCTTTCTTTAGGTGCCTTGTCATCTACTCCACCTGATTCCAGTGACTGGGGCTCCCACACATTGTCCAAGGGGCATCAGATCGGGGCTCTTAACTGGGGGCTGGGGAGAGCATGGGTCTACAGACTTGTGAAATTACAGTTCAGCGTGGCAGCCCATGTGCCCGTGGAAACATTTCAAAGGGAGGGTCCACTGCAGAAAGGTCAGGAGCCACGGCCCCGGCGTGGGAGCGATGGACATGGCCGAGGCCCACTGAGGAGCTGGGTGCTGTGTGCAGGGCACACAGGGGGCAGCTGCATCTTGCCTGGGGCCTGGGGCCTCTGCGCAGGGCATCTCTGTCTGGCTCTAGCTTGGGGACGCTGGCTCCGGCTTGAACTCTGCTCCCCGCCCCCAGCTCTAAGCAGTGCATTCTCTCAGTGTCTGGATGCTGGCACACAGCTCGGCTTCTCCCTTGTGAAGTCAACTTTGCCTCTATGCAGTTGCCCTGGCACTGAGCCATTTCCATGTCCTGGTCTCCCCACGAGACCAGGGTACTCCAAGCGTGGCCCATGGACTGACACGTTGTGTGGTGCTGCCTTAGGCTTTATCCAGGCAGCTCCCTCTGTTTCCCTTGACTGCACTTGTTCCCTCTGTGTCCACCTGTTGGAACCCTGCCCATCCTTCAGGGCCCAGCTCCAGGCCATCTCCTCCAGGAAGTCTCCCTGGATGACAGCTGTCCTCCTGACTGCCCTGGCACTGCCTTCTCCCCTCACTGCCAGCGCCCACCAGCCTTACTGTGAATGAGAGATGGGAAGGTGCTCTCTGCAGTGCCTGGCACACCAGGAAGTGCCTGGTGTGTGCTTGCTTGCTCCTGGTGAGGGAGAGCTCATTCTTACATTCCATTGTGCGTTTCTCTAACAAGTACGTACCAGGCACAGTGCTGGGAACTAAACAGTGAAAGGGACAAAGTGGTTGCCCAACAGAGCTCCTAGTCGAGGGAGGGGACGGCCACGAGGACAGACAATGGCCATGGAGCAAGTGGCAGCGGCTGTGTTGGGGGTGGAGGGTGTCTCAGGCTCACAAGAGAAGGGCACTCAGTGACTGAGGAAAGGCTGGAGGTGGAGTGGCCAGGCCTGCTGAGCAGGGAAAGGGACGGCCATCTGCAGTGGGGAGCCCGGCATGCTTCAGAATTTGAATTCTGAATGAATTCCGAGTTGAACTCTGAAATACTTTGAGAGGTTTCGATCTGGCAGAAGCAAAGGCCATGAGAGGAGAAGAGGGAAGATAGGTGGCAGGCAGGTCCAGGTCGTGGAGCACCTGGTAAGTCAGTTTGGAGAACCTGGACTTCATGACTAGGGCAGGCAGTGGGGAGCTGTGCCAGTTCCGCTGCCTGTGTTAACACGTTACCCCCAGACAGAGTGGTGTCAAAGGGCTATGCTTCGTGCTCCCAGATTCCATGCGTCAGGAGTTGGATCAGGGCACAGAGTGGGGTACTTTGCTCTGCTCTGCGATTTCTGAGGCCTCAGCTGGAAAATTCAAGAACCAGGGACTTGAATCTGTCTGGATGTTGGTGCTGGCTATAGCAGGGTCCTCCCTTCCTCTCCATGTGGGCTAGTGACTGAAAGTAACTTGTAGGGTGGGCTGGAGTCTAGACCTTGGATCTAACTATATGTCCTGTCTGTCCTGACTTCTTCTCTTGTATATGCTGGAAGTCACCTCCTCTGGGAAGCCCTCCCTGACCTCTCTGGGTAGGGCAACCACTTGCAATCTGTGCCTGTCTCTCCCATGAGCCCGGGACCTCCTCGAGGACAGAGATAACATCTTCCTCTTGTCTCCTTCCCCACTGTCTGGTCTACAGAAGATGCTAGATAAATGTCTGCTGAATGGTAAACTAAACACGAGAAGGTTGGCCTGGCACAGCTGGAGTGGCATTGGCTCTTTGGCCTGTCTTCCTTGAATGTGCCCTTTTCGTGCTACCTTCTACCTGCCTCCTTTCTAAGCTCATCTGGGTCAACGATTCATGCCTACGATGCGGCCTCCCTCACCTAGGGCTTCCCCTATGTCTGCTTCGAATTGTTCTCTACAAAGCAGACACAGGGAGCAGTGTCAGATTTAAATCAGATCACGTCCCTGTTCAGATCCCCCAATGGCTCCCATTGTAAGTGCAATCCCCA
Source organism: Lepilemur ruficaudatus (assembly GCA_963574885.1). NCBI lineage: Eukaryota > Metazoa > Chordata > Mammalia > Primates > Lepilemuridae > Lepilemur > Lepilemur ruficaudatus. The sequence goes on from CAUYRT010096598.1 coordinate 23,113, forward strand.
TTCCTTTTCGCAGTCTATGGGGCCCTGTGTGGTCTGTCCCTGCCTCCCTCGATAACCTCATTTCCTAGACAGCCGCCTGCCACATTCCGGGGACCCTGGCTCCCTTCCCGCCTGAGTCTGCTACGCTCTTTCCCACCTCTGCCTGGAACGCTTGTCCTTCACCTCCTGGCTTGGCCATTTCTCTTTGCCCCTGAGACCATAGTTCAAATGCCACCTCCTCAGACTTGCCCTGAAGCCCTGGCTTATGTGGGGTCCTCACCCCAGCCACCCTCTCCTTTGACACCCTTTCAATTTTCTTCATAGCCGTTATTATCAGAAATAATCCATCTTCTCTGGGTGTTTATCGTGACGCTCTTGGTGTCTTTCACCAGGGTGCACGCTTGCTCATGCACTACTAGATACAGCAATCAGAACAAGACCTGACTCAGAAATACTCGTGGAGTGGATGAACGCATGCATGGGGACCCATTGTACACATGGGAAAATCCAAGCACAAGTCGCCTGCTGGCTGAGGAGTCTATGGCTCTGGGCCCCCCAATCACTGCCCACCCCTTCCTGGCTGGGCCTTTCCCCCTGCCCTCCCTCTGTGCAATGCCAGAGCACTGCTGCCTCTCCTCTGCAGCCCGGGCTGGGGGGCTGACCCAGCGGGTAGACACAGGCAGGCAGCCGCAGCAGCATTCCAGGAAGCGAGAGAGTCCTGGTCCCCGGGGGGAATTAAACTCCTGGCTTCGGAGGGAGGTAAGAAACAGGCAGTTGTCTCAGCCTGCGTGGAGCGGGAGGGAGGGAGGCTCCTCCCCTGGGGTGGGTGATGGATCCGATGCAGAACTGCGGGTTATGCTTCCTGCACGGGCTCCGGGGCCTGCCGAGTGCAGAGCGGCTGAGCCCCGGGAGGAAAGAGGCTTGCCAGGGAGTGGCTGGCTCGTCCGCGTGCTCGCTGCACCCCGGGATTTATGGTGCTGGCCTTGAGCGGGAGGCTCTGACGGGGATATATGGGCCTGCTTATCTGCTGGGCTGGGCCCTCCCCACGCGTCTGAGCAGCCACCGTAGCAGCCACCACGCACGAGGCGGGAGATCTACAGCCTTCTCCCTTGGCCCTCTACCCTCCTGCCCGTCTGGCCCACAACCACTTAGCTGCGAGAGAAAGGCCACGGCCCTCTTGGTCCCTGTGCAATAATAATGCTTGGAGGCGGAAGACTCGTGCTGCCAGCTCTCTCCGCCCAGCTCCCAGGAGGTCAGCCGGCGGCCCATCAGTGGCAGCTGTGAGTGGCCAGACATGACCAAGCATCAGCTGCCCCTGTGGCACAGTCCACTCCCGACAGTAAATCCTGCAATGGACCAATCGTAGAACTCCAGAACTCCGGAACCCGCACCTAGACGTTCCCATCTGTACAAAGGGTCCCCATGCACTCTCATTCATTCAACACACACACGCGTGCCACGTCTTGTTCTGAGTACTGTTTCTAGCAACGCACCGACAAGTTCCTGTCCTGAGCATGCAGAGCAGGGCAGGCTGGGGGCACCCCCTGCAGTCGCAGGAGCTGAGACTCAGGAGGGGCGGAAGGGAACTCCGCCTCTTGAGCACCATGTGCATATGCTCATTATTTAATTTTTATATCAACCCTAAGAGGTGGACAACATTACTGCCTTTTAGAGATTAGGAGCTGGAGCCTCACTGTGGGGACGGGAAGGCCGGGGAAGCCAGGATGGGGGTGGCTCTTGGGTGAGCCTTTCCTATGCACCAGACACTGTGAAGTGCTTTTCGTGCCCCTTATCATCATCACAGCAAACCTGGCAGGTAGGTAGCCAGGAACTGCTGTCTTGATCTCATTAATGAGAACTGGGGCTCAGAGAGCTTGGGTAACCGCAGGGGCAGGGTCCTCCTTCTGCCTCGCACACCGGGCCAGCCTGGGATGCTCCTTAGGGACCTTACTGCTCAACACCGGCTGGCAGGGGCAGAACGATGGTCTTCATTTCCAATGGTCAGGGATCCTGCACCCCTTTCCCCACCTGGCATCGTTGCCTCCTGCTGGCACCTTCTCCCGCTGAGACCGCACCTCTGGCCTTCCCCAGGCCAGGGGGCTGGTAAGGAGGCATCCTCGGGCCTGAGCCAGCAGGCAGTGTCTTGGAGGTCTCCCTGTGAGTCCTCTCTGCTCAGCTGGAGTCTGTCAGACTGTCTTCTCCCCTCCTACAAGGCCGTGCCAGCCCTGGGAGACTTACAGAAAGGCACTTTGATCACAGAAGCCCCAGGGAGCCACAGCAAGTGGGAAGAGAAAGAGAGAGAACATGCGTTTGAGAAATTTACATCCAAAGCCAGATCAGAGAGTCCCATCCCGCTGCGGTTATGTGGGGTTATGTGGGGACTTTGCTGTGTGTCACCCCGTCCTTGCTGCTCCCCATCCACTCACTAGAATCAGAGAGCAGCAGAGCCAGAAGGGCCCTAGTGAGCATCTTGTCCACCTACCTCGGGATGGATGGGGAAACTGAGGCCTGGGAGGGGAGTTGCTTGCCCAAGCACATGGTTTACCAATGGCAGAGCTGAGATGAGGGTTGGGAGCCCTGGTTTTCCATGACAGCAGACGAAGTGCAGGAACATAGCTACAAACGTGAGCTTCGGCATGGGCCCAGCCCCCGGCTTGCTGCTGTGTGATCTGGCAGTGTCTCAGCCTCTCTGTTTGCTCACCGGATGCACATCGATCGGGACCACTGTGAAGCCTTAATAAGACGGTGTGCCTGTGAAGAGTTGGGTCATGTTTATTATTGTCATTGTCATTGTGGTTGGGGCCACGTGCTCCAGGCACAGCAGGTGGGGAGGAGGCAGGGTGTGAGTGCAGGGAGGGACGTAGAGGCAGAGTGACAGGGGCAGGCAGCCTCCTGCCAGTGTCAGGCTCTGTTTCAGGGGCCTGGACTTCTTGGTGGCACTGAGGATACCGGACATGGATGACCTCATTTGATCCTCCCAACGCGCCTGAGTCAAGTGGAATTATCCCCATTTTACAGGTGGAATAAAATAACTGGGGTTCAGAAAGTTTAATCAACTTGCCCCATTTCCCAGTCGGTGAGAGATAGGGCAGAATTGGAACCTGGGTCTTTTTGGTTCTTTTCCTCTCTGCCGGTGGCATCTGAGTCCTGCATCCCTTTCTAGAGGTGCCTGTGATTTTAGGGCATGGGATGGGCAGCAACTCCCTTTAGAACCTTCTAAGAGGCTGAACCCCACCCTGCCCTGG
>CAUYRT010096599.1:0-15919 GCA_963574885.1 Lepilemur ruficaudatus
AAATGTTCTAAAACTGATTTGTGTGAATAGCTGTACAACTTGGTAAATTTACTAATAATCATTTAATTGTACACTTAAAATGGATTAATTGCATGGCATGTAAATTATACTTCAATAAAGCTGTTTTAAAAAAAAAAGCTGTTGAGGTTAGCATTGCAAATGGGACATTCCAGAAAAGACTTTGAAATTTGTCTGGAGTTGTGCATTTTTCCTGTCTGCCAACAATATTTATTTTCTTCCTAGTTATACAAATACTATTAATACATTCCTATGTACATAGATATTTGCAATGAGAAACAAGAGTTTTTTTTTTTAATCTGAGGGCTTAAAACATGATCTACAAGTATATTCTCAAAAGTACTATTTTGATTGTTTTTGATTTACCATCTTAAAAATGGTGAGATCAAGAAAAAAATGATGAGAATTTCAAACGTCTGTTATGTGAAAATAACTTAGTATCCATGAATGTAGTTGGTAGAGTATGTGGCACATAAGTGGTTAAGTGCTTAATAAATGCCTGTTCTTCATTGCATGTCCATTTATTCATGATAAACAATTAAATATTCTTGTTTCTTCTAAAAGAGAATAAAAATAATTGTCAGTTAGAAAAATAAAAAGATGTATTATATATGTAAGTAATAAGTGTGTCTTTATTTAGAGGCAAATAGGGACACTTGATTTATAGATACACATAGTACATCCAAATATGGGATATGATCTGAAAAATCACCCAAAATCAAGTGCTAAAGAGATGAATAAATGCAGTACTTATATAGCATTGTCAAGAATTTCAGAAATAGTCATAGATAGCACATTTATCTCATTAGTTTCCTCATATTGCTTTATTAACTTTTAGGCCAAATCAAAAATCAACATTATTCAAGTTCCGATTCTAGTCTTAGTTCTCTTCAGTAGAAGGCTGCCTGAATATGATCTGCCTCTCCATGAACTATGTACTATGTACTTTGTACTATGCCCAAAATAAAACAAATTTTAGAAAAGGAAGAAAGTTTGATATCACTGGGGAGGTTTGTTTTGTTTTTGTTCAAGGGAAATATACATTTATATATAAGATTAATATGTATTTATTTTTATATATGTATTATGTACTTATTTGTATTTTTAAAATAATACATAATACTTATACATTATATTTATATATTCATCCCTTGGTATCGGTGATGGATTGGTTTTAGAACTCCTGCAAATACTGCACCAAAATTCATGGATGCTCAAGTCCATTAAATAAAATGGCATAGTATTATAACCTATGTACATCCTCTGGTATACTTTAAATCATCTCTAGATTACTTATAATACCTACTACACTACCTACACATCACTCCATTCATGTGCATCAACATAGTACTTAATGTACAGCATGTTTAAGTTTTGCTTTTTGGAACTTTGTGGAAATTTCTTTTGGAATATGTTTGATCCACTGTTCGTTAATCCACGCATGCAGAACCCACCAATATGGAGAGCTGACTGTGTGTGTGTGTGTATGTATGTGTATGTATAATTTATAATTATTTACAAATATTTAGGATAAAAGTAAGATATCACAGAAAATTGTTTTACTTTTTAATAATAAGAGAAAATATGGGTCAGGTACTTATTTTGTGCTAGATACTAATTGCTTCAAATATATTAACTCCCACATTACTCACATTAACCCTATGAGGCAGGTACTATTATTATTTCTTTACGCAAACGAGAGAACAGTCTCAGATGTTAAATGACATGCCTAAGTTTTCCCAGCTGGTTAGTGGCAGCATGAGGATTCAATCCCAGCAGTTGGCTCCAGAGCCAGCCTTTCTGGACTACCTAAGCCAAGACTGTCGCAGAGTTTTAACCCACACAGTTCTTATTTTAAAGTACATGTTATTAGAATATTTGAAAAAGTTTTACTTAGTATATATTTCTGTTTTATTCCTCTTTGTTCAGATAATTTTAAAATGGTTTCTATTGAAGAGATAAATCTATATGAAAAAAATATTTGATGCTGTTTCCATTGTAAGCATTTAAAATGCTATATAGAAAAACAATCCTATTGTTATTACTGTTATTTTTCTTCTAATACACTTTTAGAGAGTGGACACAGGAGTAGATACTTTTATTATTCCTAATTGTTCACTTTCTCTTTCCCTGTGAGAGAATGATACATCCTTCCCCATTGCCATGTGTTGTGCAGTGCCTCTGTGAGAGGAATACAATTCTTCCTGTTGGGACCAGTTTTCCCAATGGGATATAACCAATGTGTCTGAGAAAATAACCTCAAATGCCATAGTTTAATTGATCCCTGCTGTTTTACCTTTTTCCTCTCTATCATGAAAATTGCCTGTCATATTAAGGGGCTTCTTCTAACCCAGATGCTGGAATGAAGAACACACATGAGGCAGAGGTCCTCAGCTGACATAGAACACAAACGACAAATAAATTGTTGTCCTAAGACGAGGGGATTTGGAGCCTGTTTTATCTGAGCATAGGTGCCTAATGATGACTGACTAATACAGCTAACAAACATACTGTAATTTTAAAGTCTCAAAAATAAGGTCTACTGCTTCTAGAAATATAGAGTAACAGGAACTGGATTTACTTTTCTCCCTGAATCAATCCAAGAACAGACAAATCATCTGAAACAACAGTTTTAACACATGGGACATTAGGCAAAAAAGGACAGTGATCTCTGGAAGACTGGAAACAAACAATGCACGCCTGTAGTTGCTCCACCTTATAATCATGACAGAGTTTTCCGTGGAAGGGAGAGAATACCAACTACCCTGAAGATTCTCTGGGTTGAGGAACACAGCTAAGAGTCTGGGGCGTAAAAACCAGCTAGAATTTTCAAGGTAGAGTTGAAGAGAAGAGAGATCTGCAAAGAGATGAATTCTGGAAGCGTACAGAGGTTTTCACTTGAGTATTCACCTGATCAATGTAGAAACCTACTTAAGGCTAGGGAAAGAACACCAAATTAAGGAAGGGTCACAGTGCCGAAAACTCACACTGAGCTGGAAATAGTGCCTATTCTTACAGCTAGATGGGAAAAATGGACATTGGGTAGAACACATGTTCTACCCATGGACATTGGGTAGAACACACAGATGTAATTTTGCCTCAGTAGTGGGGAAAAATTTGTTATAAACTGAATACTGCTGCAGATATGCCTAACAACTCTCAACAGCAAAATTAGAAAAGATTAAACTATTTCTAGGTAACTTAACTGCACTTGAATGTCAAAAATACAAAAAGCAGCACCCAAATAGTAAAATTAAAAATGTCTGAAAACTAATACAAAATTACTAAGCATGCAAAAAAGTGGAAAATACGACTTATAATATGGAGAAAAATCAACAGAAACTGACCTAAAATTTACAACGATGTTAGAATTAGTAGACAAGGACATTAGAACAGTCATTTTAACTGTATGCCATATGTTCTAAAATTTATGTAGAGATATGGAAGTTGTACAAACAATGCCCAAATTGAACTTTTAGAGACGAAAACTACACCAACTGGGATGAAAAACTCACAGTGTAAAGTTAATGGAAGTTTACATATTGAGAAAAAAGATTAGGGAACTTAAAGATGGAGGAACAAAACAAATAAAACAAAGAGAAAAAAGAATATGTCAGATTAAATAAAAAGGTAAAACATAAGATATAGTTATATGCTTCCTACCAAGAATGTACTTTAAATATAAAGATGCAAATGGTAAAAGGACAGAAAAAGACGTAACAAGATAATAATACAATAAAGACGATTTATAGACCAATATACCTCATGAACGTAGTACAAAAAATGTCTAAATTTATTTTTAGCAAACCCAACCCATCTAACAACATATAAAATGGATAATACAATATGGCTAAGTCAAGTTCATTGCAGGAATGCAAGGGTGACTTAAAATTCTCAAGTGAATATGTAATTCACCACGCTAACAAAGTAAAAAAAGGAAAATCATAAGATCATCTCAATAGATACAGAAGATGCAATTAATAAAGTCAAATGTCTTTCCTATTAAAAATTCTCAGCAAACTAGGAAAAGAGGGGAAATTCCTCAGCCTGATAAAGGGCATTTATTTAAAACAAACAAACCAAAAAAAAAAAAAAAAAAACAGAGCTAACTTCAAACTTAATGGTAAAAAACTGAGTGCTTTCTTCCTATCAGCAATTAGTCAAGGATGTCTGCTCTTTCTGACCATTTCTATTCAACACTCTACTTGAGGTAATAGGCAGTAAAATCAGGCAACAAAAACAAATAGAAAGCATCCAGATTGGAAAGAAAGTAAAGATGTCTTTATTTGCAAACATGATCATCCATGTAGAAAATCAAGTGGAATCTACAAAGAAGTTACTAGAAATAATAAGTGAATTTAGTAAGACTGCAAGATAAAATATCAATATGAAATCAATTATATTTCTGTAAACTGACAGCAAACAATTAAAAATAAAATTTTAAAAATACCATGTACAATAGCATAAAATTATAAAATTTAGAGCAAATGTGATGAAAAATATGAGACACTAAAAACTGTAAACATTGCTCAGAGAAATGAAAGAGGACAAAAATAAATCAAGACATAGCCTGTGTTAATGAGTTAGGAAATCTAAATACTGTTAAAAATATAAATTTTCCCCAACTGGGTCTATAGGGTGATCAATGCAAAGTCAATCAATATCCCATCAGACTTTTCTATAGAAATTGTCAAAATCATTTTAAATTCATATTTAAATGCAAAGGGCCCCAAATAGCCAAACAAAATTGAAAACTGGAGGATTAACACTATTTCATTTCAATGCATATTATAAAGCTATAATAATCAAGACAATGTTGTGTTGGGAAAAAAATAGAAACATTGATGAAACAGACTAGAGTGACCATAAATAAACCCACAAATATATGAACAGTTCTGACAAAGAAGCAAAGGGATTTCTGTGGACAAAGGATAATCTTTTCAACAAATGGTGTGGGAACAATTGGATAGCCATATGCAAGAAAATAAACTTTGATCTTCTTTCCTACTATATACAAAATTTATTATAGCTTTTAGAACTACATGTAAATCCTAAAAATATAAAAATGCTAAACAAAAACATAGTATAAAACTTTGTCACAATGGATTAGGCAAAGATTCCTTAAGTACAGTCCCAAAGGCACAATCAATAGAAGGACAAAAGGATAAAATTAACATTAGCAAAATTAAAAACTTTTGCTCTTTGAAGGACACTGTTAAGAAAATGCAAAGACAAGCCACAGAGTGGAAGAAATGTTTGTAAAACATTATATCACATAAACAATTTGCATCAGAATATATAAAGGACTGCCAACACTCAATAATAAGAAAATCAACAATCCAATGAAAAATTTGGTAAGACAACTAAACAGACAATTCACCAAAGAAGGTATATGGATGGTAAATAAGCACAAGGAAGGAAAGATGCTCAAAAACATTATTCATTAAAAAATAAAATTTAAAACCACAATTAGATATCACTACTCACATACTAGCATATCTAAAGTTAAAAAGAGTGATTGTGTCAACCAATGTTGAATATGCAGAGGAGCCAGACCTCTTATACACTACTGATGAGAATGTAAAATAAATCCTCCTTGGAAACAATTTGTCAAATTCTATTTTTTTTTTTTTTTTTTTTTTTTTTTTGAGATAGGGTCTTGTTCTGTCACCTAGGCTAGAGTGTAGTGGTGTCATCGTAGTTCACTGCAACTTCAAACTCCTGGACTCAAAGGATTCTCCTGCCTCAGCCTCCCAAGTAGTTGGGACTATAGGCATGTGCCACCATGCCCAACTAGTTTTTTAATCTTTTCTAGAAAGGGATCTTGCTGGTGCTTAGGCTGGTTTCAAACTTCTGGCCTCAAGCTATCCTCCTGCCTCAGCCTCCCAAAGTGCTAGGATTACACGTGTGAGCCACTACGCCTGGCCAAAATTCTTTAAAAAATTAAATATTGTATATATCTACCATAAGATCTAGCTATTCCACTCCTAAATATTTACTCTAGAAAACATAAATGTACATGTCAATTAAAATAGTTTCACACTAATTTTCATAGCAGACTATTGATAATAACCAAAACCTAAAAACAATAGGAGAATAAATTCCACACAATGGAATATCACTCATCAATAAACAGAATTAACTATTGACATACACTACAACATGGATTAATCTCAAAATAATTATGCTAAGTGAAAGAAGCCAGACAATAAAAAGTACATATTATATGATTCCTATCATATAAAATTGTAGAAAATGTAAACTAATCCATCACGACAGGAAACATCAGTGGTTGCCTCATATATAGATGGGAGAGATAGCAGAGTAGTTCTGAAAGGGGCATAAGGAGTCTTTGTGAGTGATTGAAAAGTTCACTATCTTATCGTGATGATTATTTTATAAATGCATACTAATATCAAAACATATCAATCAGTACATTTTAAACGTGAAATTATGCTTAAATAACTTTGTTCAAAGGAAAAAAAGCAAGGTTCAAATTAGAAATTATGTAGCTCCCAGCACTATATAGGATAGAAACATTTTAAAATTAAGCACATTTTAAAAGGCAAAATGTCTCATTTATTCTTTTATCTTATTCAAATCACCTTAGCACAAAAAATTAAAGATATTTTGGCTTCTTTGCATATAGGCATTGAGAAGAGAAGAGTACATTCTACTAAACAGCCTGTTTTGGATTTTGCATATAGGTTGAAATACGTCTCTCTTTATGTCCAAAGAAACAATCTGTTCGCAATGTCTTTACACAATTAGATTCTTGATGCTTGTTTTACTTCAAATCATTTCATATTGCATCACTGTTAAATTTCATTACATAATATTCATGTAAGATTTTCATTCAAATATTCGTTCAATAACAATTTATTGGAGCAGCTAAAATATGCAGGGACTGTCTTGGGTCCTGCAGGTACAATTATGAAATTGACATGGTCCTTGTTCTCAAGGAGTCTGAGTTATTTAAAAGAGAAAGACAGATAAATATATAATTAGCATACATTACTACACCCACAATGAGAAATAGAAAGATAGGATTGTGCAAAATCAAAAGAATGAGTTTTCATTTGGGGGACAATGGAACACAGGGAGTGAGAAGGACTGGAATAGGAACCAAATAAACTGAGTTTTGAAGGATGAGTAAGAGCTGATGAGGCAGAAAAACAGGAGGAAAAGAATATTACATACAGGGTATGAGGCTACTTCATAGAACTAGAACTAAAATAACTAACTGAAAAGGATAAGAATATGATGATCATGGCTGATGTGCAATATCCCAACGCTACAGAGTCTGCCATTTATGCTGCAAAGTAGAAGAAAGTTTTTAAAGAATTTATGAAAGGTAGTGATATAATCACATCTATGTGAAGAAGAAATTAACACACTGAGATTTAACCTTGGCTTCTTGCAATATAACAGTACTTTTACCAAAAGAATATCAAAGGTTTATGAATGTCTTTTGAAGAAATTATTTCCTGATGGTCTTAAAACCCAAATACTTTCATCATGTTGGTTTTTTTCGCTGCCGTTGTTGTTGTGTCAAAACACATTGCCAATTAAAGAGATGGCCATAATATTTTACAAAGGAAATACAGTTTAATACTTTTTGCATCTTAGAAGTAACCCATATGTAGAACATGGTTTTCCACTTATATCTACCCCTGTGTTATTATTATCTTAGTCTAATGCTGACCACTTCTAGACTGTAAAGAGAATACTTTCTCAGGAATCTTAAGTTGGTGGAGAAAGGAAATTGTGTTCATCTTCTCTCATTTCATGACTTTTCTTTTCCCCCAAGAATGAAAGCAGAGTTATGTGCAGGATAACGAGTTTTATTAAAGGAAAATGATGATAGCTGAGATCCTTGAAAATACACAGAAGAAAAGTATTTGACATAATAAAGCTTATTAGACCCATCTTTGACATTTTTTTCTTTCAAGGAAATAAACTTCAGCAATCTACTTGTCCCCTCAGGTTAAAGGTTCCTTTGTTTTAGTTTTTATAGTTAGAGCACTGTTGATCCCTAAACTTTCATGATCAAATTATTAAAAGGGACAATATCTTAAAACTTCTGCCAAGTCATCACTAGAAATAAAAGCACAAAAACTCAAGTTCAATATTTCTCAAAATGGTACACAATATCTCCAAATATTTGGAGCAGGTATGGTCTTAAGCTTCAAGTCTGAAAATCACTTGGAACATAGAAACACTGCACCAAGGTAAAAAGTATTTTACAAAGTCTTTACAAATAATTCTACAAAGTTTTTGTAAATAATTGATGGAATATAAAATATTCAAATATATCTTCACTGATAAATGCCTATGGAAGATTCTGATTTTTCTAAATATTAAGAAAATAGTAAACCATAATTTAAGAGGTGAAGCTCTAATTTATCACATGTGATTGAGTAAAATTCTAATCAAAATAGAAACTTGATTCAACAAAAGTTGCTATTGGGTACACACAGTCTTGAAGAAACAAACACCTCACCAACAACTGCCTGAAAACATTCTAGAATTATTTGTCATCTCAATTGAACATTTTATTGACTTTTTTCTGCACACCAGATGCCTACAGTCTCCTCTACAAACATCTTGTCTTTTCCATTTTTGTTCATATTTAGTTTTTGGCAACTGCAGCTTGTATAATCATATTATGTTGGAGCAGAACCCAATTAAGGAAACATTGCAAAGTACAAAAATTTTGCTTTGGCTCACCTCCCACCTCTAGTGTTTCATGGAGTAGTATCATTTCTCTCTGCATCAAAGTCTGTCCCCGATTACTGCGGTACTGTTTCCAGATTCTCCTTGACTAAACTGCACTGAAGTGTTAGCTCCTAAACACATATGTTAATATTTTTATGGGGCTTTTCCTTTACTAGTAAACAACTGCTGAGAAGATCAGATATACGCTGCTCATGAGCAGCCACACTCACCAGCAAGTGGCCAGCTCAGCATCTGAGGGTACATAGAAAGTGAATTCCAATAACAGGCTTCACATTCATGAATTAAACCATCATTTATGTTTGAAGGAGGTCAAATAAAAGCACGCATATATATATATATATATATATACATACATATATACACACACATATACTTGTGCTATTTGTAGTTCGCGAATTTTGCCTATGGATTTGTAACTCCCATGCACATAATCACAAGTGATTTTCTCTATTAATAGTATAAAATTGTAAGGAGTGGGAAAGAGGAAGTTAACAATAAAAGTGCTCATGTGATTAAACAACAAGGTATTCTATGAGAAAGAGAGGCTTCCAAACACAAGATGTACTTTTCATCTCACCTGAAGTATGCTGGCCACTCCAGTCCACCAAAGGCAGTTCCCTTGGGACCTACGCTGGATGGACAGACAAGGTCTCATGAGGTAAAAGGGTAGGACACTTGCTCTTTCTGACCAGGCAGTGCTGTGGCTGATTAATATCCACCCAAAGCCACAATCACCTTCTGATCTGAGGAGCAGGTGACGTGGAGGTTCTGAAGTCTCTTGATAAATTATGCAAACATATCAAAAAAAATACACATAGCAGGTTAAAAAAAAATATCAGTCACTAAAGTGGTTTGCTTTGTCCTTTTAAGAACTGAGTCTAAATACCTCCTCATCAATCATTACAGCTCCTAGAATCATAATGCTGAGAAATTAGTATTACACGGGTACCATATAGCAGCTATTTTTTTTCCTAGTGAAATGTATAGAAAAGGAGAAAGGAAGGGAAAAAATAGACAAGGTTTTTTCTAATTACTGTTGAAATTTTACTTTCTCCATTCTTTCTTCCGATGAACCAGAAGACCAATTTATTCCCCATACCCAATGCTTTTCCATTACGACAGCTTATGCTAAGCCTTCCTTCCTCCTTGCCAATACAAAATACACCACCTTTCAAGCATCTTACAAGGTCCATATCAAAGGTCAAAGGTTGTCTGCTCCAAAATCATCCATTTTTGTAACCACTCCAGTCCCCATGCATTCTTCTGACAGTTTTATATATTCTGTCTAAACCTATGTACATTCACAAAATACAATTGAAATACATTATTGTTATTTTGCTTTTTGTGTTTATCTCATCTCTTTGACTATTTAGTAATCTTTTTCAGCACAAGAACCTTTGCCTTTCATATGTTGGGTTTTTAATAGTGTTGGTGTTTACAAAATTACATGAAAAATGACTCACCATAGTATTTCACTCAAATTCACAAAACAGCAAGTTAATTTGTATTACACAAAATAAGTTAGTACAAGAACATTTTAAAAATACATAATTTATAGTTTGTTTAGACCCCACATTGTCCCAAAAGAATCTAAAGCAGTAAAAAAAACATAAAAATACACACATTTATTTTGGCAATAGACACTAAGCATAAATTATCACGTAAATATGAAGGCACTTCTAAAACAAATACATTAAATTCCATAGTCTTTTAGTTTTATTCTCATAATAGGAAACCAATTGTTTTCATTGTTTTTCCACAGTCTTCCTAGATACGATTATGATTCATGTGAAACAGCTTAAACATGTACAGTACAGGTTTCTATGTTGACCGGTGGAGAGTGGAAGGATTTGCTGGTCCTTCTGTTTTTTTGTTTGTTTGTTTGTTTGTTTGTTTTTATGTTTTTGTTGAATTAACTCAGGAATACCAGCAGGAATTTTGTTTACTTTTATTACTTTTTTTCATAAGAAGGGAAGAAGAGAGGTCAGTTGGCATCAGACTCCCTAACTGGGCACATCAGCTCCGTAGAGTGTGGTCCTCTTTGGTCTCTACTACCATGGCCATCAAAGGTCCCACCGCCACTGTTGACACAGGTATGCAGCATATTCCTAGAGCCCCAATAGTCCTTCAGAGGCCCACCCTGCAGCCTCTGTTGGGAAATCCCTTTCTCCTTTTTATCTGGCTAGCTCTCACCACTCTCTCAACATCCAGCTTTGGTGCAACTTCCTAGGCACCTCCATTCTTGATATGGGTATCAAGTCTCTGGACTGTGTTCCCATTAAACCTTGGCCCACCCTGGTTTATGCTTGGTTATTTCATAACTGTTTTACATGGTTATTCCATGGAAAAACAGTGCACCATTTTACTCTCAACAGTGCTCCCAACTGTAGGATAGATTATAGTCATAGGGCTCAGCTTAAAATTAGCCTTGACTGCAAGATCACTTCCTGGCCTGTCATCTCAATGCATCCCTGCCAGCCACTGAGTGTGTTTTCTCAACACAGACTAACTGAAGCCAATTTGAAAGAGTTATCAAAAATACTGAAAGGAAACATATGGTCAGATTGCGGTTGTATTACTGCAAAAGCCCACGGAGGCACGAGTCTTAGGAATTTTCCCCAGAAATCTTCCACTTTTGGTGGTCATGAACTCAAAGGCAGAACATGCCCATGAACATAATAGTAATGTTAAATTCCAAAGGCAGCCCTGTGATAGTTTTTGCCAGTGTATAATTCACTTGATAGAATTCTGAGGCTTTCATTTCTCATGACTCACACTGTTGATGATTTGAGATTAGACCACAAAAGGAACAGACCCCGCTTTTCACTAAAGGCCTATCTGAATTTTGCAAGACATTTTTCAGTGATAACAAACAATGCTATAATATAGTTACTGACAGTTCAATTCCTGTTTAAGCACATGATTTTTTCCAATACTTTTAGAAGTGTTTAACTATGAGTAGTACTTTTAAAATTAATCAAAATAAACCATATTATAAAATATTTAAGTTGAGAGTGGGATTAAGGATGACTGCTCAAATCAAGATATAAATTCAATTTTTAATACTCCTCATGTAGTGTTTAAAATTTAGCTAAGAGATGATGTAAGACTGTTATGATTTGTTTTCAATGAAAACAAATGGAAGAATTGGAATGCTGGCACATTCACAGTTCATACTGCTATAAATCCTGTATTTGGTGATGGCTGCAGGGGAGATTTGCTAAGGACATGGTATTGCTGTTTGACATAAACCTCCAAAGGTTTGAGGTAAAGAGGCCATTCAAGGAGAAGAAATGTAAATAGACAATAAACACAAAAAATTCAATCCTATCTAGTATATAAACAATTCCAAATTCACATACATGGTCAACATTTTTCCACTCTCAATTTGGCACAATTTTTTTTCAAAAAATTGGTAGTATTCACAGCTTATGAGAAGCTTGGTACCCTCATGTTCTGCTAATGAGAATGGAAATTAATAGAGCTTCTCTGGAGAGCAACATTAAAGCCCTCCCCAAAATAAAGACTTTAAAATCATTTATTCCACAGTTTCTGATTGTTCCAATAGGAAATAATTCAAAAATTAAATCAGAATTTTTGGGGATAGGGCCCAGGCAGCAGTATTTCTAAAACTTCCCTGGATAATTCTGAAATAGCAAGGTTTTATAAACAAAATTATACACAGGTAGTTAATGTCAGGAAAAGATGTTCATTAAACATCATTAAATGATGAAAAGAAAATCACTTCTTGTTATTTTTAAAAACTCAGAAACACACACCTTTACACATATCCAAGATTAAAACTATAATCAATATTAACAGCAGCTATTCCTAGGTAATGAGATCACAGATGAGAGATTTTGCATGTGGATCTTGTTATTATTCTTTGATTAATTTGTATTTTCCAGATATTATAATATATAATAGACATATATGGCTTTTGAATTGATAAGAATTATTTCTATATGACTAGTGTTAGAACATTTACTGTATCATAATAATAGCTCATAAGATCTTAATCTTTGATAAGCTCAGAATCACCTAAAGTGTGTTTTAAAATCTGCGGATTCCTCTGTCCTACACCAGATTAACAGACTCGAACCTTTTGGAAGGGGTGAGACCCCAAAAATATGCATTTTGGAAAAAAAAATGTTTATGTGATTCAGACGTAGGAAATAATCCGAGAACATTGTGGCTGGTAATAGGTACTTCACGTTTATTATAATCCCTGTGTGGAGGCTGAAGTCACTCCATCATGGATGCTAATCCTCCATGTTGACTTCTGATTAACCCCAGTCCTGGGAATTCCTCCAAGATTTCTACTTTATTTACTGTTTCTTGTGTAAGTCAAGACAACCTTAGTGTTACTGTAAACATGTACTTACCATAAATCCTGTCCTTAGGCTAATTATAGGCTATCAGGCACATAGCAGCTTTTCCTTTCTCTGAAGTGTCAACTTTAATTATATATACCCTATCCTTATCATCTATAACTCCCAGGTCTGGAGGATAGTAGTACAGAGATCTACCTGTCTCAGTGCCACCCAAGACCATGTTTCTGTCTGTAAGAGTCCCAATAAATCACCTTTTACTGATAAACTGGAATTTTCTGCCTCGTTCTTTGGTTTCTTAACTACTCCTGCTTTGGGGGTTTGGTTTGCATATATAATCCTTTCATAAGACACCCTGCTAAACAGGAGCTAAATCTTATTAACTGATCTCTTCTATAACATAATCCAGTGATTCTCAAACTTTTGATCTTAGCAACCTTTTACATTATTAAAATTACTGAAGATCCCAGAGAGCTCTTGTTTATAGATATATATCTATTGACAGGTGCTAAATTGAAGTTAAACTATGAAGTTATTTAAATATTAATTTACAAATCTGCTTCAAAGCAATAAACTAATCACATGTCAACAGAAATAACACTTTATGAAAAATATTTTTAAAACAAAAAATCCAATTAGTAAGAAGAATGGTATTGTTTGACATTTTTGCAAATTTCTTTAATACCTACCTTAACAGAGGGCAGCTATAGTATCATATTTCTTTCTGCTTTCATTCTGTTGCAGTCAATTGTTTAAATTGAAATCTGAAGAAAATCTGGACTCACACAGATATGAGTTGGATGTGGTTGGAAAAGGGAAGAATATTTTGGCCTTTTCAGCTAATTTTGAATATTCTTCTTTGATGCTACAATAAAACTCAACAAGTGGTAGTTTCTTAAAGGTTACTTGCAATGTGGAATCTGAAACCTATAAATAAATCTTTCCCACTTGGTTATAGTAAAACCATTTGTTTATCTTTTAAGTGGATTTTTTTTACTCAACCCTTATTTTCTAACATAATGCATTGATCATCTGGAAAATATTGGCTCACTGAATTATGCCAATTTTATACATGGTGACACATTTCATTACACAATATCAAAACATCAGTTTCTTAAATCCCTAACCATCTTATCAGAAAAGTCTAATTATCAGGTGGTTGTCAATATCACGGTGGTAGGTGCAAGCTTCCCAAAATTCTAATTTTGACATAAAAGCTCAAAGTTTTTCTTTGGCAGCAAATAATGTCAATTTTCCTTTGAGTAACAGATTTACTTTGTTCATTTTTGAGAAAATGGACTAATATCCATGTCTGAATAACTTCTATGTCAATTGTTATTTTAGGTCAAAATGGTATTCCATAAAAAAAGCAGCAAGTTCAGCTGACAACCCAAATAATCACATAAGTCCTCTTCCTGAGACAGCCATTGTACTTTGGTATGCAGGAGAAGTATTTTATACATACTTTCCATTTCATCACACAGATCATTAAAAGCTACTTAATTAAGGGTCAAGATTTAGTAAAATGCATCATTGTCACTGCTTTATCAAAAATATTGTAAATGGGAGTGTATAGCAATAAAGAACATAGGATCACTAGTACATTTTGGTGCCATTTCCTTAGTTCACATTAGATGCCAACAGTTTTACCTACCATTGCTTTTGCACTTTCAGTGAAAGTAGCAACATAATAAAAAAGGCAAATAATATTTTATTACTATTACAAAAGTAACTATAGCCCTGAACTCCCTTGAAAGGGTACCAGGGACACATTACACTCTTTACACCTCCAGAATCACAGCCCTGATCCATTCAGTAAGAGTAATGGACAGATGCTCTCCCTTCTTCCATTATGATAATGTTCATTGCCCCAACACGATGAACTCTCACTAATATGCTCCAACACTTTTGCTCCCAACAGTTCAGTTCTGAGCTCACCCAATGTCCCCAGAGTAGATCCCCAAGTCTATGTCTGTATGTTGTACCTGTTGTCATGATTCTATAAATTAATAACATATAAATCAATGAAATATGAGTGCAAAAGAAAGGAGTTGATACTGGAATCTAAACAAAGAGAAACACTTTTGTTTTTTTTTAATTTACTACTGTATCCCCAGTACTATGAGCAGTACTATGACACACAGTAAATCCTTAATAAATTTGTATTGAATAATTGAATTTGTTGTGTTATGATAATTAACTTGGATGCTTTGAATGACTCCACACTTTTTAAAAGTCAAATTATGTGGTGGCAAGACAAAGTAAAAGACAAGGAAAGAACTGATGGGAATCTAGGAGTCTATACTCTGTTTTATGTCCATTCTCCACTGTAAATAAACATAGAGGCTACCCTGTGGCTGTGTATGAAAGTTAAGGAGAACTTAATCTCATTGATTAAAAATGCAAAGAAAAGTTCTACCAAAGTCCGTTTTCTTTCTGATTCACACTTTCTCCATCCACTTAATTTGCAGATACTTAGTAAATACTTCCAAGATTCCTACAAGCCTTTACATTGGTACTACCCAAGGGCAAATTGACACCAGCTACTTTTACCTTCCTGATGCATCACTACTGCCATCTAGTGTCCCCACGCGGTAACTGCAGGCTTTAACCCATAAACTGGTCAATCTTTTACCTTAGTTTTATTTAACAGTTTCCAAAAAGAAAAGAAAAGAAAAGAAAAAGAAAGACAGAAAGAAAGAAAGAAAAAACAAGAAAAAGAGGAAGGAAGGAAGGAAGGAAGGAAGGAAGGAAGGAAGGAAGGAAGGAAGGGAGGGAGGGAGGGAGGGAGGGAGGGAGGGAGGGAGGGAGGTAATGTACTGATGTGAACA